>OX463788.1:38592250-38641502 GCA_949825025.1 Siphlonurus alternatus | reverse complement strand
AATTAGCCAATTATGAGTAATTGATTCGCCGTTAAAAGGAGCTCGAAAATGAAAATAATAATAAAAAAAAAAAAATCCAGCAGACGTTTTTTCCCCCTTTTTCTCAAAGATTGGTTAAATTAGTTTCTTATTAGATTTCAAGCTAGTAGAACTTGCTCAAGGAAAGCAAGAAAATCAATATTTTTAAATTCATACTTCAAAACATTTGATCTTGATGAGTAGCATATTTTGCAAGTAGTTAATATGTATTCATAATATTATATATCTTACGATTTAGGTTTGATAATCATTCTGATCGTTAAAAATAATAATAGTAATAGTAAAAATAACTTGTGTTATTGGATTATTGCCTTAAAATAAAATTAAGAAATGGGGTTTTTGCATTAAATAAATTGAGGTTTCGTCATATGGTAAGACTAGCTGAAAACAAACTCGATTGTATAATAAGCGGTTCGCACTTTTAAGATTGTAGCTTTTGTGCCTCCATTTTAACATTTATTCAATTAATAGTGAAGCAAAAAACAAAACTCCAAAGGAAGGGGGAAGGGGAGGTTTGGGCGAACCTACCCACCTGCTCTATGTATTTCTAACTTTCCTATATTGGATTTTTTTTTAAAGAAGGTGGGGATTAGCCCCAAAATTGCCCCTTGTTTGCGTTCCATATTGGATATGATATAATTCAATGTATTAAAAACTTATTACTGTGATGTTATAAAAGTTAAAAAAATTTAAAGATACACTGTTCAAAAATAGTTTTTACTTAAAATGGGTAATTGTTTCTAATTGTGTACATGAGATGCCAATGACATGTATTTTTACAGATCAGAAATATGTTTAATGTTTTAATTCCTATAAATATAAAAACAAAATATATTTCATTCAACAATCTGAAGCTAGGATGTATCGCTAGAATCCAGACAGAAGTTTTCTAATTCAAACTTTTTAACAAAGAGTTACCCCACAATGAAAGTTTCTAGTACAAACTACATTTTAAGAAGCAACAACATCATTTACGTTAAGTAGAGAAAATTCTGTAAACTCTCACTGTATGAAGTATGCACAATGAACTACAAAAAAATCTCATGTATAATGTTATTCATACAAGTTATATGACATAATTTATAACTTTTGTTTTTATGTGTCCACCCGGGTAACTACATCAAACTTTCGCTACAAAAAGCAACCCTATACAGCTATTTAGTGAAAAATAAATAATAATAAAAAAAAACATACATCTGGTGTTTCATATTTCATAATCGTGTATAGTACACAAAAATATTGCATCGGTAGAAATTTCATTTAAATTAAATATATATGCAATTTAAATAAAATAAAGTATATTATATTCATATTAAAATATTATATTCAATTGAATACATTGAGTTTTCTGATTATTGTGTTTTCAAAAACTCATTTTAGAATTTGATTACCTTTAGATTCTATTCCCATATCAATCTATTTTTAATTATTTTACTTATTGCTTTATTCATGATGATGTGTATTCAACTTCCCTATAGATCAAACTTTTTGTTTAGTATATAATTTGTATTTATTGTAATATAATTTTCTTAGAATTTTGTGGTGAAGGTAATTATATTAAAATAAAAATTAGTTTTTCTCATTCCATATATTATTGAATTCTACGTATATGCAGGATATAATAGGCGCGATTCAGGAAGGAGTTATTTATAAAAATATCCAGTTTTTTCTTTAGCCACGGTTAGTGTCGTTGAGTTAGGCTAACGCTAATCGTATAATAGTTATAGTGAGAAACTTTTGGTTATCTTCCTTCTTAATCGCTTCCATAAAATAATGTTTACATTATTGAAATGCAAGCAAGCATTGTGGTGACACTGTGATAGTAGATGCAGTGCCGCATCAACATACTTTGTCTCCCGAGATTTGAACAATATTACATAAGTGTGAGACAAGAGTTTGAGCTGCAGCTTATCGCGCGGCACGGCGCAAATTGCCTCCATAGCCTCGAATAGGGCACAGCAGCCCTGCCTGCATGCCTGCTGGCTGATGTCTGTCTTGCCTTGCCGCAGCCATTTGCGAAACGACGCAAGCTTTGCGCGACATTTACTCTTGCTAGAGCCATCCAACAGACTACTTTCTATAATCACTGTTTTCAACGTCCTCTCTCACACCAAATCATTTTTATTACCTTCAAGCCTTCAAGTATTAACAAATCGATAGATGTCTTGCTTATACTTTAAATATAGTTTCTAAAATAGCTTAAATCTACTTTATAACTGAAAATGATTGATGCGTGTTAATAATTTTATAACATCAAAAATTATGTGCTGATTTTATTTTTCTTAATCAGAATTTGCATTGTACAAATATTTTTTTTAAATTAAAAATCATATAAAGATTTATAGATATTTATTTATTCGTTCCTGATGAGGCTGTTTACATTTTACAACATAGAGGTACAAATATATTGATAATAATTAAGTCTAAATGAAGTTAAAATACTTATTGTCTTGAATCACATTGTTTATATTGTTTATAACAAATTTTTTAATTTTTAATTTGCATTGAATGGGAGTTTAATGTAATATTATACTATTATATATTTGATCATAAATAATTTATTATTAATTTTTATTTAATTCGCCAATACATTTTACAATTACAATAATTTATAGGTGAAATAGGACATTTTACAAGGCATTATT
This sequence comes from Siphlonurus alternatus, assembly GCA_949825025.1. NCBI lineage: Eukaryota > Metazoa > Arthropoda > Insecta > Ephemeroptera > Siphlonuridae > Siphlonurus > Siphlonurus alternatus. Next base: position 38,638,818 of record OX463788.1, on the reverse strand, counting down.
GAGCACCAGCTGAACACTAAAAGTGGTAAAATATCAATTCACTTATAATGCAGAAATTTAAAGTTAATATCATTTAATGTCATCCAATGGATAAAATGATAAAATTGATTTATTGATTTGTAAAATAAAAGAATGAAACTCACTTGCAAATTGTTTTGTTATTTTCAGCAAAATTGTAAATTATTATCATGTTTTTCAGGAATTTTTTGAAGTATTCCATTATATATGGAATACTTCAAAAAATATATGTGTACATATAATATATATATGTAATATATATATATATATATTTATATATTATTATATTACATTTTTATGGTCAATTGTTAAGCCATACATTTACTGTAAATTTTAATCTGCTGATAAACATGGGTGTCCATGTTTATTGAAGTTGGTATTGTTTACTGCGCGCAGTTTAGTTAATATATACATAATATCATCTATTACATTGTATAATTATATTTATAATTTATATTCTTAAATCACTTTATGATTTCATATGAAAAATTTAATATTTGTGGATTTTGCAGTGAAAATATTTAGGAAAGGTGTATCGTGTATACCAACTTTAAAATATTATTTATTTAAATTTTGAAAAAAGTTATCAAATCCATTATTGTTAATTGTATAAGTAGTTTAATAATGGATCAGAGGTTGAACTTTTGACCATGATTTTATTATAAAACTATACACCCTACACTTACACAAACAATGTAGATCATCAGTTCTAGAGCTGATTTGATATTTGATATGTATGTGGATTGTGATTAACTGGAGTGGTTGCTGGATGGAAGCTGCAGAGAGCTATGGCTTGTAGGCTAGACCAGCAGGGATGACAAAGAGATTGAAATTTGAAATTGTAGCAGTCCTGAAAGCAGGTGGGGTGAGGGGGAAGAGAGGGGGGGGGGGAGATTACAATAAAACCGCAGGACATTGAGCACAAGGTACCACGATGTTGGAAATTTCATATTTTTCATTGAGCACAAGGTACCACGATGTTGGAAATTTCATATTTTTCATCAAGCACAAGGTACCACGATGTTGGAAATTTCATATTTTTCTTTTCAAAGGAATTTTTGAAAGCCATTGAGTAATATTTTTTAAGTATAATATATAGTAACTGATAGCATTTTCTTTGTTTATGAATATTAAATTACTCTTTTTATTGTTATATAACTGATATTATTGATGCAATAAAAAATTTAAATACCATTGCATTATTTTCTAGAATTCAGAGTTTTTAAAAAAATAACATTTGAAAATAGGTTGCTTCAAATTAGAAATCACAGAGTTTAGAGATTCCATAAGTTAAAACATAGATGTGAAAGATTTGATACAATACTATCATAAACAGTCACATAAATTAATTAAATCTATAGGTACGAAATACATTTTTTTCTCTTTTTTAAATTCATCACAATTGTAAAGGTAGATTCACATGGCGATTTTTATCATGCAACGCGACGCGAATAATGCGCACTTGCTATTAACATCCATTAGCGACCATATTTGGCAATTATAAAAAAGAGCATCGCAATTAACGCGATTTCGCTGCCGCAACCTGGCGAATTCGCTCGCCGCATAGGATTTTACAGCTTGTGTGACAAAATCGCGTCGCATTGCCGTTGTCGCCATCTGAATCCGCCTTAAGACTTATATAAGCAAGCTTCTGTTTCCATTTGTTAAATAGTTCCAGCTTATAATAAAGAAAGCAAGCGTTCAATTCCATTACTATAGGAATAAACAAATCTGTGAGGGTAAAAGCTTCAACATTATATATTACATATTTATATAATTTGTTGTTCTCAAAAGCTGTCATTAGGATTAGGATTCTCATACATATCGTTTCCTTACTACCTGCTACATAGTGGGAACTGTCTGTCATTCATGGTTATAAAATACATTCAATTATAACTTGCTTTATACTCTGATAATAATGTATAATTATGTGGCTTATGAATCTATTATATTAAAATTTTGTCAGCAGCGAATTAGTATTGTCATTTTGGTTAAATACATCACTATGTTATTTGTCTATTTAGATATTAAATTACTGACTTAGTGAAAATTTATTAGAGTAATGTATATAAGGAACCAAATGGCATTGCTTCATCATACATTTTAGATTCAGTTTATCGGATCCGTATACGTAAAACGTTTTACCCAAGTAATAAATAAATATATTTCTCAATTCATATTTATAATGTAAAAAATGCTATACAGTATTTATTTGAGAGTTGAAAATGTTTCATATTGACTATTGAGATTACAGTAGATTATTTCCTTTGTCTTTATGATAATGATACTATCATAAAACAGCTCAGGGCTTCGTCTGAGAAAATATATTAATATCATAAGAAAAGCTGGTGCACAATACAATATAATACAGCACAGTACATCAATCAGTTGTCACATTGAAATTTATTTAGATATATATATATATATATATATATATATATATATATATATTATATATATATTATATATTATATATATATTATATATATATATTAATTTAGAAAAAAAAATATTAAAATAAAATGATATTATTACTTTTAAAAATAAAAGTTTTATAACTATAGTGGGCAAAATGCACGAAGAAAAATAACCAGGTTTCTCAATAACCACGGTTAGCGTTGGTCTAACTGTACGACAGTAGTCTATAACTATAAGTTAAGCACCTTTGTGAATCACGCTTATTATTTCTTTGCTTTAAATTAAATCAACGATGGTAATTAAAAGTCAATTGGGATTTTTACATAACATTTCAATTTTTAGAAAAATAAATAAAGTTCAAATTCAAATTATTATTTATTATCTATTATAAACAATAGATAATCACATATACTTTATTTGTTACCTCATTTACCTTGTTAATGCTATAGGTATAGCCTATAGCATTAACAAGGTAAATGACGTTATAACGTTTCTAGTTATAGCGTTTTATAATAATGGGCGCGATTCATGAAGCAGTTAGCCAGATTTCTAACCATGTTTAGTTTAACCACGTTTAACTAGGAAACTAGGTGGTTTAACATGTAAAACCGGTATAGTTAAACGTGGTTAGAAACCTGCATGGCTAACTGCTTCGTGAATCGTGCCCATTATCATTATCCATTATTAGTCTGGGTTCTTAGCTTAAAGTCGTGCACTTTGTGATAAAAGCACCAAACTTGGTACATCGATAGAATTGACCAAGACGATCATTTTGAGGGATGTAGCCCAGCGCGCAACCTGACCTGGTGACCCCTGGTGACCTTTCAAAATGGCGGCCGTGACCTTTATGAAATTAATTTTTAATTTAAAAACTGTTGCAGATAAATTAAAATTTTAAACTGAAAGTGGTTCACGATCATTTATTGCATGTCCTGTAATTTTTTTCAAAATGCTGCGTTGCCAAATTAGTGCATAAATTAAATATATTCATGAAAATTGGGACCATTTTTCACATAAATGACGTGCAAGTATCCGCGATGCCGAAGTTGGCTATTTATAAGTCGAGATGAGGCTCAGCAGATTGAATGAAGGTGGACTCAGGATAATAGTAAGATATTTTTTACCGCAGATTATTTGACCTGGTGACCTCTAATGACCTTTCAAAATGGCGCCTGAAAACTATTCGATTTGATATATTAGCAAATTACGAAGCTAAATGAAATGAAATTGCTGGAAATTGATTTATTTTTACTTTCAAGTTGTCCCGATTTTTTTCCAAAATCTGTGTTGCCACATAAACACATTTACAGTGTTGCCAAATTTACAACAAATGACAGTGGGGTACTGACCGGTATTTGAGTTAGCAATACTAGTAAAAAGTACTGTGAATTCTATGAAGAATGAGCCCTATTAGAGCATTCTACGACAATTTGCTGATTTTATATGAATTTTTAAAACTTTTTTTGATGACGTCATACCATTGAATCTTAAATGGGAAAATGCATCAGTTAACATTGCTAAAATGAAAAGTTATTGAGGTAGAAATTTGAAACCTTCATTATCGTGATTCTAGCACCTAAAAACCTTGCAAATGAAATTTTGGTTACATTTCAAATTTCAATATTAAGTATGGGATTTGGCAATGTTAACTGATCTATTTTTCCATTTAAGATTCAATGGTATGACGTCATTTTTGAGAGGTTTTAAAAATTCATATAAAATCAGTAAATTGTCGTAGAATGCTGTAATAGGGCTTGTTCTTTATGAAATTCTCGTGCGTTTTGAAATATTGACAAAAACTTGAAACTTTTTTTTTTGGTCACTACCCCATTAATGTAGTATATTATCACTAACTCTACCTCGGCATTAAATGTATGTGTATAATGTACTTAATTACAGTATATGCACAATAAATTGACATCATTGTGCAACTTTTTAAACCTTAAGAATATTTCAGAGGACCAAAAAAAATATAGTCAACCAGTTGAGCTATAATATAGATATAATATATATAGGCTATAATGGCATGGTATATATATAGCAACTTTTAAAATAATATATTATTATAGAACGTAATTCTTATAAATAATCAAATATATACATGGATGTAGAATGATTATTATGTTACCATATTTCTTAAAAAATAAATTTAAAAAAACAATAGAAAAAAAAGTACATGACTTCTGAATCGCGCGTATACTTTTATTTTGTTATATGGTCGAATGTATGAACTTTTTGCCATCACACGCACTGTTAACAGTATACAATTTTATAATTTATCTATTATATAATTATCTATACACAGAAAATTTAAACAAAATACAAAATTATATCTTTTTAAAAAATGTATAGGATAAAAAATATTTTCATTGCACCTTTTCTTTGATACTGATATACTAATTAAATTTAACTGTATATTTCCATCTTGTATTTGTGATTATTGTCATTTGTCTTCATGTTATTTACCAATAAATCAAATAAAAATATTTTTGCCAGGCAAGTACGCGTGAGTGGGTGGCTATTGCAGTGGGTGGCTATTAGAACATTATAAACATAATTTTTCTGGCAATCTCATCACGCCCAATTCTTGAATCCTTATAGAAAAATAAGGTGAAGGGAGGCCAAGTATACAGTATAAGGGCTAAAATATTATTGCAAGCATGGCATGATGGCAACATAGTCTTTGTAGCTGTATGGTAATGTAAACTTGCAAAGTATAATAATGTGGTAGATGGTAATTTAATTCATGTAAATAGTAAATACTCGAACATAATAATAAATTGTAAGCTATTTGTCTAATGTTCATTGATGTATCATGTCATATAAAGGAAATAAACAAAATATAATTTTCGTATACATTAATTACATTTTATTCTTTTTAATATATTTATGCCAACTATATAGAAATAAAAATATTAGCTATATAGTCAAATTGTGAACCCTACATACAACCGTGAAAGTTGTTGTAAATGTATTATCAGACAATCAGTATATTATATATTATACATCTATACACCTATAATCCATGCAGTATAAATAACTAATATATATATATATATATATATATACGATTCCACATTAATTACTAATTATCAATTATGAGTTGAAAGCATAAATATAATATATTATTATCTTTATTTAAAATATATATGCTGACAGCCAAAAAAAAAATATACATATATTATATACGTATATTTCATTTAAGTAAAAAAAATAATAATAAAATTATTTGAATCCTCATTGTACGAGTCTTCCAGTTTCGATTCTACGCATTACATTTTTTTTTTTTTTTTTGTCTTTGTATAATATGAATAAGAGCAACAGCGAAGAAATCATTCAGTTGCCCATCCAATGGTGTTAATTAATTTACAGAGAATATTAACACTTCATTCCCCACTCTCTCCTCCCTCCCCCCCCCCAGAAAAAATCTGGGTTTAAAAAGTTGCACAATGATGTCAATTTATTGTGCATATACTGTAATTAAATACATTATACACATTTAATGCCGAGGTAGGGTTAGTGATAATATACTACATTAATTGTCATTTGTTGTAAATTTGGCAACACTGTAAATGTGTTTATATGGCAACACAGATTTTGGAAAAAATTCGGGACCACTTGAAAGTAAAAATAAATCAATTTCCAGCAATTTCATTTCATTTAGCTTCGTAATTTGCTAATATATCAAATCGAATAGTTTTCAGGCGCCATTTTGAAAGGTCATTAGAGGTCACCAGGTCAAATAATCTGCGGTAAAAAATATCTTACTATTATCCTGAGTCCACCTTCATTCAATCTGCTGAGCCTCTCGACTTATAAATAGCCAACTTCGGCATCGCGGATACTTGCACGTCATTTATGTGAAAAATGGTCCCAATTTTCATGAATATATTTAATTTATGCACTAATTTGGCAACGCAGCATTTTGAAAAAATTACAGAACATGCAATAAATGATCGTAAACCACTTTCAGTTTAAAATTTTAATTTATCTGCAACAGTTTTTAAATTAAAAATTAATTTCATAAAGGTCACGGCCGCCATTTTGAAAGGTCACCAGAGGTCACCAGGTCAGGTTGCGCGCTGGGCTACATCCCTCAAAATGATCGTCTTGGTCAATTCTATCGATGTACCAAGTTCGGTGCTTTTATCACAAAGTGCACGACTTGGTCATTTTTGTAAGCTAAGAACCCTCACTATATAGCTTGTAGCTAAACCATTAAATAATTCAAGGGAGATGTCAAAGCAATTCTAATTATAGCTATATTCCTTACATTCATTGATATAACGTGCTTGATACAACTTCAAGTGTACATACTAAAGTACAATTACACGATATGATAAAAGAACATGTAACCAAATTATTTTCAGTGCATGCTGAAGACGGTATGACTATATTTACACCATACTATTTTTTTTTACGATGGAAAATTTAAATACAAAAAGTTATATATACACTAGTTATCTTAAACAATTAAATATATTATAATACATTATAATATATTTAATTGTGCAAGAGAATAAATTTTTCCAAATTTTATATTGATTGAAGTAATCAATTCATTAAGTTGTACATCCTTCAAATAGGTGCTTCTCTTCAGATGTTATCTAATGATACATCATCTTTTTCTTTATTTCGTCTTGCATGGCTAGCTGAAAGGCCAAGGCGGCGGCGTACTTCAAGACTGTGTTTCTAAGAAGAGTTAAATCGTAACAATGGAGTCGACAAAAGAAACAAAGGACTGACATTGTGGCGATGACAATGGTAACGTATACTTATTATATCTATAAAGGCTGGTACTCAGTCTACACTGACGCAAGCACAAGTTACCCATTATGTCATAATTATGTATAACAAACGGTATTAAAAGCTGGTAATTTAATTTATTATCTTATTTAAATATTCTACGTATTCATCAAGACTTAATTGAAGATCAATCATTCAGTATCTACGATAAATTCAATAATAATCTTCATTCGTCCATATAAAAACTTAATATCTTCAATCTTCCTTTAATGCTTAGATATTATGTTGCTTGAAATCTGACGTTCACTGCATTGATTCCTAGAAAAAAAAAATCCGATTAAAGAGCTCATATATTGAGCACAGAATAGACTGCATAGAGGACAAAATACATGGACAGTGGGTGGATCCCCTTCTTCCATCTACTTCGTAAAGCACAACTTTCCCAGTATGAACAGCAAATTTCTTCTTGGCTACACCACTGGGCTGAGTTCACGAAGAATCTTGCGATTTTTTAATTGTAAAATTAATTCAGTTATAATCATTACCTTAAGCCGGTATTACACCATACAATGTTGCATACAATTTTTCCTTGCAAGAAAATTTCATCTCCATGCAAACAAATGGAGTTCAAGTTTTCTTGAAAGGAAAAATTGTATGCAATAGTTAGAAAAATTGTATCGTGTAATACCGGCTTTATATACACCTACAAGTTCCTACAACTGCATGTAGTTATACGAAAAAATAACGAAAAATAACGGAAAAAAAAAGTTTAAAATTATTATACTTTTAAAATAACTTGGCGATGGATTATAGGAGCGTGTTCTGGGAAAGAGCTAGTAGGGTCTCTTTCCTAATTTATTTTTACTATACATCATGCATTTACACATTTAATTAGTTTTAATCGACAACATCCCGTATATATATATTTTTTTTTTGTAAAACCATGTATACTCTGATGGGTATGGAGCATTATAATTATTATACGTCATGCCAAAGTTTCAAGGTTGCCTGTATATATATGTATTATATAAATGGGCTGCGACTGTGAGCCAATGTACGGCGGCAGTAGCTCGTACGTAGCACCGCGGTGGTATGAATAAGTAAAGTCTGCAGGCGGGAGGGAGCGAGTGAAGGGCGCAGGACGGACGGGCAGCTTCGAGGCAGCAAGCACCAAGTTTAAGTTGAAGCAGCGCTGCTGCAGAGTGTCCTGGCGAACGTTCCAATACCAGACATGAACAAGGAAACCTGGGATGACCTGTAGCAGTTGACCGCTTTTATTATTATTTCTTTATCTCGATGAGAAATTGTAAATACTTACTTTATACTTAAAATAATATGTGCTGAATGAACTAATGCTGGCTAAACATTGGTGTGTTTTTTTCCGATTTGTCTAACTCAAATGGACAACATATATGTGAAAAATTTCTATTGCAGAAATGAATAGAGGGCACCAAATTATGCTACTCTGAATTTGTTCAGATTTTTTTGAGATTTTTAAATAATTATTGAAAGTTTTGTAAATTAAGTTGGTACCCGTGAATCCTTAATAAAAAGGATAGGACCGAGACGCCTATTGACGCCTCCAGGGGGCGTGGCCGCACATCCGATAATTATTTAAAAATAGTTCTGGGTTTCAAAAAAATCTGAAAAAATTTAGAGTAGCATAATTTGCATACATGTATGTTGTCCATTATGTGTATTTTTGTTTATTTCCAAATTTAAATAATATAATAATTTTATGAATAATAAATGACCTAATAATGTGTCCCCCCTAAAAATAGAAATATTTAAGGAAAATTTGTCATATTTACTTTTCAGAGTCATTCCCCATTTACCGAGTCAAATTTTGAAATTTTGTCTATCCATACGGTAATCGATAACAGGTAGGGAGATATAGGTATCATGATAAAAAACTGTATATAAAGTATATAAAATATAAAACTATGTACTGCGATTATTATTATTTTTTCCTCCTTTTTCAAACGTCTCTTTTGTCATCTTTGAAACGATATTTACCATTTATTGTCATCAAAATTTTTTCTGCAGGTATTCAAACAGCTATGTTAGTTGCTTTTGAACACTATTTATTATTATTATATTATAAGTGTAGTCTTTTCATTTCACGACAGATCACTGCATCGCTTTGTTTTTCCGGCTAAATTTCAATTTTCATATGATATAATGTTATGTATATAATCAAAGTAGAAGATTAAAAAACTTCATACGATACAATGTAATATTAAAAATGTATGAGAAATTGTTTTTAAATAGTATTACATAAAATAAATTTTGCATCTAAAATACTTCTTTATCATTTTCTTTTTGTATATTAAGGTCGTGAATTTATAGTTGCCTGTGGAACAGAGACAAGAAAAGTTCTGGTGATGACATCAACGAAACCCACAAGGAAATGTATGCAAATTAGTTCTACCCATTTTTTTTAAGAGGAGCAAAAAAAAAAAAAAAAAAAAAAACTCTTTTAAAAAAAAAACACATCTGTTATATTTCACCTTAAATCTCAAGTTTTAAATCATGAAGTAACATGTTTTTCCTCTACATTTAATATCCTTAAATACAGAATATAATGTAAAATATAAAAAAAAAAGTAAAGTAAAAAAAAAGCAAACAAAATAATAAATTAATTATTCAAACTGTAAACCTTGAGTAGTATTGTGGTAATGTTTTATATTATTATACTAAAAAAATTGTCATCGCTACAAAACATTTAAATATACGCAAAAAACACATAAAATAATATCTCTGCAGAAGAGAATAAAGATAACACTTTGTTTAAGAGTTGCGGCAATGAAATGCTTTCTCTTATCAGTATTACAGCTGGGCTGTGTTCAATGGTAATAGTTGTCAGTTAATTTTAAATGTTTTACATATATATTATTCATAATATATATCCCGTCTGCGTATTGTATTTAATTATATATATATATATATTTTATATATTACATTAACGCTGGGCTAAAAATAGCAAACAGTATATAAATATTTAATAATCTCTCTTGGCATCGTTATGACTGATTCATCAATATTATTTTTTTGTCTTTCGACTACCATTACAATGCAATATAACATATTAATAGCACAAAATTAATTTGCAACGTTTAAAGTTATGAAGATACTGTAAAGAAAGAGGGGGGAATGTGATATGAAAATTTGGTTCTCTAAAAGCTACATGAATGCTTGCTTATTTGTATATAATATACTTTTTACATATAAAAATATGCGTCACAAAAAGTTTATGATATCCATTCGCATACACAAAGTTTATGGAGATAAGGAAGAGAACTTGAGAAGGGTGGCTTTTAAGAAAAGCGGAAGAGGTGAGGCACATCTTTGCATGTTACATCCGGTTTGTGTTGATGGTTTGCGCTAAGTGTTAGGGCGGAGACGGGCTGACGAGCTACAAGCAGCTCGAGGCACCAGATTACCTCATCCACTCAGAAAAATCATGGCTCGTTTGTATGGTAATGTATGCTGCTGCTGCTGATCCGCGCTCGCTGTTTCCCTGCTTCGAGCTGCAAATAAGTCACCAGCAAATATAATAATTATATGCTATGCTGCTTGCCGGTAAAATATTCCACGCATCCTACTTCCACCGGTAAATATATGCCACCGGTAAAATACTCCTTCTCCCATCCTATCTATACATTTTTGTCACCCTCTATGCTGCAATCAGCGACTGTTTTTTTTTTTTTTTTTTTAAATAAAGAGCGTGGGAAAAGGTAAAACTATATTCTAAATAAATTTGTTAAAAAATGAGGGAGCAAAAAGTGTCAATCTTTCTCTCTCTCACACGTCAGCCGAATCAGTACTGTACATGTATATGTGCTGTACGTGGAAGTATATAGGAATATAGGTGTTGCTGTGCTATATAGTTGCTGACGCAATGCTGCATAATCAATACACAAAACTGAGCCTGCAGATGACAAATCTGTTCATTACAACTGTCAACAAGCATAAAAAGACATACAGTGTGTCATATAATTTAATTCATCAACAAAGTTTATTATTAATATAAAATATAGCTCCCATATTAATAATATACTATAAAACAAAATGATTATAATATAAATTTAATTTATAAATACACATAAAACGGACGTGCAAATACTCAAATACAAAATAATTTAATTTATTATTGAAACACATTTAATAATTATTTTTGTTCATACAGGTTTTGAAGCAAAATTAGGTATTTATATTATTACTTGTAATTTTATAAATTACAAGTTGCAAATTGCAAATAACATTTTCCAATTTCAGTGTGTGTTGTGGTGTACTAATATAATTGTGCAAAAGCAAATGAGATTACACATAGGTTACGGTAACAGCCTGTTACTAGGAGTGGGAGGGCAGGTGGTTCACAACTTTACCCACCCACTATATACAGGCGGGGTTGCCTTGTACCGCATAAGAAAATTATATGGAATATGGTTTTAGCAAAAAAGTATAAGGTGTAACATTTTATGATGTGAAGCAGTTTATTGAATTTATATAAATATGAAAAATATTGTTGCATTAAAAATTAATAGTGATGAGAGTGATAACGTTTTCTTCCCCAATAATATACTGTATATATAGATATGAATGTGTTTCATCATTGTTCATAATATTAATAATAAAAAAGTGTACACCTTATCAATCTATGCCTCCAGAAGGAATTTCCATATTAAAGTATGCAGGATCGGTCATTTTTATATTTTTATTTGAATGGAGTGTACAGTATTTTTTTTTATTATTTATAATTATATTATATTCATTTTTATTATTTTTTTATTATACACTATATTAGAAAAAAATGACAGTCATATTTTGATGACAAAAGGATTGACTTAATTTTATATAATTTCTATGTCACAAGACATAACCTGTATGAGCGATTCAGTTTCAGACGTTTAAGTTCAAATTACCAGGCCAACCGCCATTGCAACGAAATTAAACGATACTGTGAAAAAGACGTGTATTAATATTATAAACTCATGATTAACTCAGCAATAAAACTAAATTCATTAGGTTTCACTCTCTCTCTTCTATTGTTCCTTCCTCTCTTATTCCCATAATCCCATTCCTTCTTCTCATATTATTTGTCTTACAAGTTAGTACTTTTGGTGAGATTTTTATTTTATTATTTAAAATCTGTTGATCGCTTTGAATCAGAATTTATGAGACAAGTCAAGTTGCGATTGATGAATAATGTCTTGTACCCAACTGCATAGATGAGGTTTAACTTTGAGCCAGGCGTAAGTTTGTTGATTTCGATTAAATATTACAAATTACAACAATCAAAATCAACAAAGTAAAGACTGGTTTAAAGTTAAAAAATTTGACCTCGTCTATATGCAATGGAGTATCGACCTAAATTTTCTTTATTGCAGAAAAGGATAGAGGGTGCAAAGTTATGCTAACCTGATTTTTTTCAGATTTTTTTCAGCACGGGAACTATTTTTAAAAAATTATTGAAAGTTATTTTTGTGACGTCACGAGACGCCGCTCTTTAAGAAAAAGATAGGACTTGCCGCCGCGTGACGTCACAAAAAGGACTTTCAATATTTTTTTAAAAATACTTCCCGGGCTCTAAAGAATCTGAAAAAAAAAAAAAAAAAAATCAGGTTAGCATAACTTTTCACCCTCTATCCATTTCTGCAATAAAAAAAAATTGAGGTCGATACTCAATTGGGTGTTAGACCCTTTTACTCAAACTCAATCAATTTTAATAATTTCTCAGTCAATATTAAAAGAAATAAAATTAGGTTAGCTATAAGCTTCAAATATAACATACAATTTTTTAAACAATCCATAATGCTTCGTTTTTCTTAATTTGATGTACTCTGGGGCTTTTCTGTTATAGGTCATACAACCCATTCACCCAAAAAACTTGGAAAATAAGTTTTCTTAATTCAGAGAGAAAGAAGCTATTTTCACACTCATGAATCACCTATAGAAACAGTAGAAACATAATATAGATTGTAAAATATTTCATAGTGTCTTTGTGTTTTTTTGGTTGACTGAAACTCATTTTATTCATTGTTTCAATGAAAACTGAAATTTTCTACCTTCACATTTTAGTTTTAAGTAGGTATATTAACAAAAAAAGGATTATCAATTTTTTAATCATTGTATGAATTCCAGTTTGAGTGCTAAAGTACAATATAATCATGTACAATAATATCAATGAGTTCATCAAGATAATTTTGTATAGAATTAAAGGCGCAGTTTTATATTATTTATTAAATACATGGTCTGACAATTTATCATATTAAAGTTAAATTGTTTGAATTTGCTTTCATTGTAAACCTGATCACTATATATTATATATATATAAAAAAAAAGCTTCAAAACTGTAACAAATGTACACATAAAGCAGCACGTATCGAGTTGTGATATTGAGGCGTGGTACAGGGGGTAGGTACAGTGGGTTGGTTGGGCGGGAGGGCGCACGCATTGTGGGTTGCAGAAGAGCCAGTAGGAGGCAGGAGCAGGCAGCGCGCTATTGATTGAGCATACTGTTGGTGCTGGTAGTGTTGTATGTTGCCCCTCTCTGTTCGCCGTAACAGGCCCGAGGTTTGGCAGTAACGGTGTCTGCTGCCCATGCAACCCAGCATAACTGACTAACTATAGCTGTGATGCTGATTTCTGAATATAGTCAGAAACAAGACCAAACTTAACTAATTATAAAGCAAACGTAGGGACGATAATCATAAAACTGATAGACTTAAAAAAAAAAAAAAAGTTATGATAAATACGCTTAACCAATGTTTCTTTATAGCTGATGTTCGATCTGCTCTTTGCCTACTGCCTCTGTGATTTGTAATGTTGTTCATTTCTCTGACACTTTTATTATACAATGCTGTTCAGCGGTTCGGTGACGTACCGCGGCGTGTCTCTCTCTCTCTGACTGTATCTCTCACTTCTCTCACCCTTTCTCGTTCTTCTCATTCTCTCACCATGCGCACAGCCGCCAATATATTGACAGGCAATTAGCCTCGTATTTACCCACACTTTGAATAGAGTTCACCACAAAATGCCTCCAACCGCTGTGATATAAAACACGTACAAAGGAAAATTGTTGGAAAATTCAATCATTGCATTGTTCACTTAATTAGACATATATCAAACAAAATCAAATAATCGAGGATTCTTTTTATCTTTATTTATGAATGTAATAATATCTATCTAATGCTTCCTATTTGAGTTTCGAAAGAACATACTCTGATGTTTTATTGCTGCTAATTTGTGGCGTGGGCAATTACTATAATATAAGAGTATATACTGTGCTTTCACTGTATCCATGTTCACTCAAATATCATCCAACATTTTATGACATTTTTTATTTGCATCAGTACACTAGACTGTTTTGAAAATACCCATGGACTGGATTCTCGAACGTTTTTCGAGGATCCGAGATCCCGGAAAATACTGCTTGTTACTCTCCTTTTTTCAGCATTTTTTTCATCAATTTTAAAAAAGTTAATATGATCTGATATCGATAGTACTATACTATTTACTATATACATATATATGCGTAATAATCTATGATACGTACTTCAGCCTCTATACAGTATATGCATATAAATATATTGCCCTGCTTTACTATTTTACTAAAAGTAAAAAATGTATGTACAGTCGTCGCCTCGAAAATTTCCCTTTGCAGTATTGTCAATCACCATGCCCCGTAAGAATAACACAGGGCATGGTGATTAACACAAGGCTGCAATTAAGTGCACGGAAAATTTTCAAAGGCGACGAGTGTATGTACTATAATAAGTGCTCAATAGTGACTACATGAGCACTCAAAATATATATTTTAAATTCATTTGTATTCATTTGCCTTTTGACATGATTTTTTACATTTTTCTCCATGCATTTATGAAGTAATTTTATTTTCTTGTTGGCTTTATTTGTACACAAAATGAAACCTCTTCATGACGTAAGTACACTCACTTCTGAAGTATTCTCGCGCTCAGAGAAAATCCATCAGAAAAATGCTAAGTTTTGAAGTTTTAATTAAAATGCATCAGGCCAAAAAAGTAATATATATAGCAATGAAAACATTAAAAAAAAACTATTGCTATATAATATTAATAATAAAATATATCAATTTTTATATTTTATTCAGCACTAATAGAGTTCATTTTCAAATCACAATACATTATTCAATCAATACTAACAGAGAATACATACCTATTCTCTGATCCTACCGAGAAAATAGTGACAATATACAACCGGTCAGTGGACAGTTCAGCAGAGTCCGTCAAATAGTGGCCCGGAGACATAAAGAAAACAAACAAACAAAAAATAAGATTTCAAGCTGTGTTGCACGTGCCACCACAATCGACCTCATAGCATTTTTTGATTCTTTTAAAATGAGTATGTCATACAAGCATGACAGTATGCTAATGTGATTAATCAAAATTTGGAAACTAATAAAATATCATGAACTTTTGACGTCACGATTGGAGTCAAATTCAAAATAAAACTTTTTGTTCTCAAGGACTATAATAAAAGGAGTGCTGCCTGAATGGCGATGCCTCTAAAAGAAAATTTCATTTTTTTTTTTAACACAGCTCCTGAACTTCATTTTTTTTTTAATACAGAGTTATTTTTTTCCCTTTTTTTACGCTTTAATAAGTTAAATTATTAAACAATATTTTTTTTTCAGGGTGATTTTTCACTGTGTAATGTATATAGCGCAAGAAATTGCAAAAGAAAGCCCAACTTGGTCAAAGTGGAGCAAAATAATGCCATTTATTATATGATCATGTTCTTCATGCACTTCAGCGTGTATAGGTATTTTCCTTGCGCACTAATCTCGCATGCACCTTCCGACCAAATCTATATATTTTATGGAAGTCAGTTTACTAAACACACATACACCAAGAACTAAATATATATACTATTAGTTAAGAATAAAAACAACATGCTTGCCTTAACTCTCACTATATAAAATTATAAAGATGTTTAAATGCATAATAAATATATGTTTGTATTTATTTATTTATAACCCATAATGAACCGTGAGGTACGTACATACATAGTGCTTACAATATTGCTTATAAATAATACGTACCTGTAACAGTAAACAGATTAAGAATTAAACATATTATTATCAATTAAGTTTATAATACTAATGTACTGTACAGGGTGTTTATAAAATCACTACGTTTTGGCAGGCAAGTTAAAGCATGATGTTTGATGAGGACATAGACTTGTCATACAACAAATTAAAACTGAAATTTGAATTTTTTAAAAAATTAAAATTAAAAAGAGTTGTTTTGGACTTGCCTTCTTTTAAGATAAAAAGGAAATAAAAAATGGTCCGTTTTGAATGCCGGCAGGCGCGGATCCAGGGGGGAAGGCTGGGGGGCTGCAGCCTCCCCCCCCCCCATCGAAATGTTGGATTTAACATGGGCAATATAGGCATTTCCCCCACTTGATTTTTCTTTTTTAAAATTGGCCTTATGGAGGCGCCCCCCTTCCCTTCTGATTTTTTTTCTGGTTCCGCGCCTGTGAATGCATGTGCATTTCTGTGATAATTTTATTAATGTGTGTGACCAAAACATAAAAATAAATAATAATAATAAATAATTAAATAGATAGATAAATAAAAAAATAATAAAAAAATGTGGCAGATTATTTTACTAGAGAGTTTAATCTTATTCATAAAAAAAATGGAGGTTATGGGCAAACAGAGATCATCACATTTTAAGCTCACTATATTATACAATTGTCTAAAAAACTTCCTGACAATTAACTGAACAATATTGATTATAAATACTGAAATTGTACCTGTTAAAAAAAACAACAACACATTTTGATGTTATATATGAAAAATATAACTATATATAATATATGCTATCAAGAAACAATGAATCTTTCAAGTCATATTTATAATGAAATATTTTGATATGAATTGAATGTAATTATTAATTTATTATGAATTTATTTCCTAATATCTATATTTTTCAGCTTTTAAAATAGATATATTTTATATGATTCTTTTATTTAACACAGATTGTCTGCATATAAATAAAATAGTTATATTATGTAGTCACAATGTACTAACTCATATAAATTTATTTTATTTAATATGAATAAATAATGATAATCGTTGTCTCCGACTTATACACGGCATGTTCAAATAGTACCACATCTCGTACGATAGTTTTTAAAATACACACTAGATGTCAGTAATAACTTTCATGCACAAAAGAGGTTTACACATTCAACAATAGGTGGCTTTCATGTAGCATTATCAGCATTTGTTGCTAATATTGCAATATTTGGTCTTTATTTAAAAATAATTTTTGCATTTTGTAATAATTGTGAAAGCAATTAAAATTGTGTAAAACAATATAAAAAATTGTATTAGAAGAGCATCATCATACACTAAATTGTAATCATGGACAGTCAGAAACAACAATAACAAATTTTAATAAAGTTGTACTCTTTTTGTTGTTTTTGCATATTTAAAGCCATATGACAAATACGTAAATTGACGGTACGCACGTATACGGCGAGGAAGCGTCTGCAGCTAGGCTTTTAAATTTAACATTGATTTTTGAAAATTCGTTTAAAAAGTAATTAGCACATACACGACTTGTTACCTATAATTTATGTTGCCTGTTTTGAGGCCGGGGTATAAATAATTTAAATTGATATTATTATAAACCTGACGTCGAAGAACCAATTATCATAAAATTATAATTAAAATGGATACGTATCCCTTTTGTACTCATGTATAAAAATATACATAAATAAAAATACACAACTTGAAAAGATATTAAAGTAAGAAGAGTAAAATGACTATATAAAATGTAATTAAATAATAATTATTTTTTATTATAATTATACTTTCCATAATTATAATATTTTAAAAAAGTGTTTATTACATACTATGAATGTGTTAGTAAAAATATTTATATTTTTCAAGGAAAACGTATAATTTTTGTTTATGTAAAATATTTACATTTTACAGTTACTGCATGCTTTTTTTTATCAACTATACATTTAAGGCAGCAAACTTGAAGAAAATTTAAGAAGGTTAACATAAATGACGTGGAAGGTCTTATTGCCCAGCTAAACGATCCTAGCTGTTAAGTTGCCCCAAGTGGACTCTAAACGAGAGAAGAGCTTAAATATTATAATACAAGCTCTTGAATTTACTGGGCCTTTTAAGCTGCATGTAGGAGTGGTATATGTTTAATTTATAATAACCATGCATGGAATTGATATTGCATAAAAGCCAAATTATACCTACAATATACTTGAATTAATGCGTATAAAGGATTATTATTACTACAGAGCTTTATAGAAGCAATTACTGTTCTTATAGTATTAACTTATGCATGCATATATAATTAATAATTCTAATATACTTATATAAATATACTGATCAATATATTATATCACATTTTAATATTACTGTGAATTTGTTTTTTTATGTGCAGCGAATCAACTATAAGGTACTTTAGATTTTTAAAATGTGGTTATTAAATTTCTTAATTACTAAGTTTTAACTATGTTTATTTGTAACTGTTTCTGGTTTATTCGGTTTATTATAATTGTACTGTACAGCGCGGGCATTTGACGCAGTATGCCCATCTGATTCGTAATCGGATGGTCGTGAGTTCGATCCAGCCCAGGCACCACCAAACTTTCACAAGTGGCGGTTGCTAAAGAACACCCACACGTGCATCCGGGAGGTGATTGATGTCATCAATTGTTGATCATCTTGACTGTGGTTTCCATGGTTTCCTCCTTCATCATATTAAGGCGAATGCTGGAATGGATTGTCACGCCCCGGTTTGGAAGGACACACAAAACCCTATGCAATATTCTAAGTCGGATTCACGTACGAAGAGCCGCGAAGTTAAATTCTGTATATAACTTGTGATTAAAGCACCCCCTACATCAAGTTTCAGTTAAAATTATAATTAGTGTATCTGTTTGAAGAGACTATATTATATTGGTACTTTGTATACGATGATTTGAATGGTTGGAGATCTGAGGTGCTTATATACAGTTCGACTTTTCTGGTAGTCGAATTTTGATATTCTAACAGTGATGTATTATTGACAATATATTGATAATACGCTATACCTATCTCGTTGCAAGGCTTGTGTCGATTTTCAATCCGCGTATAAAAGTCGTCCTGTTTTGTAAGCAGGGCAGGTAAAAAACACTTCAAGGATTGGCAGTAGTATAAAAAAAAGAAAAAAAAATGAGGATTGAAATACAATAGAAACTTCAGTAACATAAAGTAACAGCAGTAAATTCAAAGGTATATAGTACTATAGTTATTAAGTTTAAAATGTCTGCTTTTTTTTCTTTATATTATATTTTTTTATTTTCTTTATTTATTCATATTATTTTATAATACTTTCTTAAAAATAATTTCTACTGACAACATAATATACGAGTATTAGCTAAATAATCGATTTGGATTGATTACAAAAGAGATTTTAAGTTATCCACACATTTTTTTTAAAGTAATAAACAATCATTGTGATCGATGTTGAAAGTTTTAGTTTTGTAGAAGGAAGCGAATTAATCATGGCACCCCGGCCTCCTCTATAATATACAAGAAGCCTGAAAAATGTGGATCAGAACGCTACAATATATTTTATGAGTAAATAATAATAAAAAATCGTCTTTATTTATGTGGCGAGACTTACATTGTTAGGCCTAAATGGGCCAGTCTTCCGACTAACCATGACGCCACTAGCATGACAAAATGTTGGTAATAAATCTTGTGCAATTTAAATACCAATACATCTTACTTGACCATCCATAAGGTTCAATTAGAAGTATATTAATAAAGTTTTTTAAAAAAGAAATATATTTATAAACTTTTAGCAACTTTTTTTTTCGTATATTATTATATTTAGTGTTACACGCTGTTTATTTTTTAATCATTAAATTGGGATTAAAAATATTAATATGCACGTATACTAAAGTAAATGCAAAGTGAATAATACTGCGTGATAATACTGATAATCTATCATGTAGTTCTGATAAATAGTGTACGTTTGGCACTTGACTTCTTTATGTGTACTTTCTTGTACTACTTGGACAATAGTCAATCGGTGGAGGAAAAAAGTGTTCACATACTCAGAGTTATGGTATCTCATATAAATATATAGAAGTAAAATGTGATAAAAAAAAAGTGAATAGATTTTGTTCTCTAACTGTAAAACTTTTAATATACATCATTTTACACAAATTGTTTTTCACTATAAGCTTGCAGTAATTGAATTTTTGACAATTTCATTTACGTAAGGTTTTAAAATTAAATAATTAAGTGTTATTTTCAGCAGACATGTCATATGTCACATTCCGTTTTGTTTTTATTTGTGTCGTCTGTTGTTGTTGTTTTTTTTAAGAGATTGCATGCAATATTTTTAAAAGCTTCCTCTTGGTATCTGACATTTTTTTTTAGAAACAGGTAAAAAAACATGGCTATGCCATATAATAAATAGCCATGCAATAGCGTCATATCTGTATTATCCATCTACTGGAACGAAAGGTATTAAAATTACGACCATTCTTTAAGTGTGATCCTTTTCCATTAAATTTAGTATTAAGTTATTTCCATGTTCTATTTCTTTTCTTTGCATTTAAAAATTGTTACATTTTTTTCCCCCTGCATGGAGTTTCTGGAAATGAAGTTCTCGCAAGCTCTCTGAGTGTAAACAAAACGCATTCTCATTCAGCTTAAAGTAAGAGTGAAACCAAAGCTTAACTATCGTTGATGGTGTTTTCATACACTCATTTTATTTAACCTTATTTTTGTTTTAATCCAGTATACCGTATCCGTATAATCCATTTTGTAAAGTTGACTTCTGCTTCATTCTTTTGTTGTTTTTAAGCTGCTGTATCGCAAAATCCTTCTCTACAAAATGCCTCATCATACCTCCCCCTGCTTACTTGGTTTAATCTTATATAATCCTATGCTTAACACTATTAACATTGCTTGCACTTGCATGCATGCCATGATGCTTTCAAATTAGATATATTACTTAATATCAGCATAAAATATTCGATTTATCGAATATTATGGATTTAAATTTAATTAAATAATGGTTGATTTTGAATGTTATGGTGCAAGCAGTCAGCTTAAGGTGTTAAATACAGTATGTTGTATTATATTGTATGATATAATTGTATTACAGTGTAAAATAAAAATATATTATAATTCTTTTAACTGAAAAAAATTAATGTTGAATACTACAATCAGAATTTACTTGTTGTTTGATTTATATCAATTTACCCTACAAACACAATAGTGACAGGGAGGGAGAGAAGGTTGAGAGAGAGAGAGAGAGAGAGAGAGAGAGAGAGAGAGAGAGAGAGAGAGAGAGAGAGAGAGAGATAGAGAGAGAGAGAGAGAGAGAGAGAGAGAGAGAGAGAGAGAGAGAGAGAGTTCTAGCTGTGATATGTTATGTTCCAGTTGGCTGGGTGGATCACATACATGAATTTGCCACGTATGAGTGGAGCTAACAATGTTGGCGTTCAATTAGAGCGCAAGACCATAATTCTCCTGTCCTCACCAATTAGATTTGAGGAGGGTAGGTAGGAGGTAGCGGGTGGGCAGGCTGGCTTGCAGGCATATATACCACCACGAATTTGTGGTTCAGTGATAATAATCATCGCGGTTACTAGATACTGGATATCCTCTATATAAATATAATATTATAAATGTTGAAGGTGCGTGGCTAAATTTTTTTTTAATAATTAAAACATTACATTTTATTATTATATTATTACAAATTGTTTCATATTGAATTGATTTTAAATGTGGAGTATATAAATATATTGAAATTTAATTCATAATTAAGGGTTTATTGGGGAAAATTAAAAAAAAATGGTGAATTAAAATATGTAAGGTTAATTTACGTTTTAAATAAAAATTTGGGCACTATCCGATTGAATTAAAAATTATAAAAAAAATAATAATTAATCAGGGGTGCCATTTTGGGGAGCTAATTTTACAATTAGGGTGTGAATAATTAGTTAATTAGTATTAAAATTAAATTTCATGAAAATTAAATCAATAAGAGATGAAATTTATAAATTTAACCCCTGTTGGTCAGCAACCCAATAGTCTCTAAAGTTTGCATGGTTGCATAAATTCCAGGGTAACGGGAAGGTCAGAATCAAAACCCGCTTTTTCCACATTTTCATATATCGTGGAGGGTTAGTTTAGGGGTGAATATTTCAAATTTTGCCAAAAAAAAGGTGCTCAATTGGCTATATGAAACTAATTGTAAATTTTGAAATTTGTATTTTTTTTACTTTGAAAGATATAAAAAATTGCTGTTTTCCAAAAATTTGCAAAAGTGGAAAAAGCGGCTTTTCAAACTAGTGGACACAATTATACTACATAGTAGAGGTTCATTTATTAATTTATTTATTTCCTCGTGTGGCTGTACATAATACAACATAGAGGTACAAAGGTTTTTTCTTAATCCAAATCTTATGTCTAGCTAGAAATTAAATTAATTTAAGTTTACATAAATGTACATATTACAGTAATTTTAAATTGAAAACAAAAATGTAAGCACTTCATACGTTCAAGTTGGTACGTAGCATTTTGTTTTATCTTTTCAATATTTAATACAATGATAAGCCAGCTTCTAAATAGGATAATGAACAACCTACATGTATGAAAAAATTTTATTGCAGAAATGAATAGAGAGCAACAAATTATGCTACTCTGAATTTTTTTTTAGATTTTTTTGAGACCCGGAACTATTTTTAAATGATTATTGAAAGTTCTGTAAGTTAAGTTGGCACCCCTGATTCCTTAATAAAAAGGATAGAGCCTGGATGCCTATTGATGCCTCCAGAGGACGTGGCCGCACTTTCAATAATTATTTAAAAATAGTTCTGAGTTTCAAAAAAATCTGAAAAATTCTGAGTAGCACAATTTGGTACTCTCTATTCATTTCTGCAATAAAAAAATTTCATGTAGGTTGTCCATTACACTTTAATTTTTAATTATATACAATTTATCTATTTATGAAATAAGTTTGACACAAAAAAGTTTATGGTACAAGTTACAATTAGTACATGTAATAATATTTATAATGAAAAAAAAAATAAATATATAAAAAAAATAAGAGTTGTTATAAGTTATAGTATAGTAATGTAGAATTATTATTGTTAATGAATTCATCGCATTCATAAAGAATATAATAAAATTATATTATGAGGCTAAAAAGAGTAACGAAGACTCTTATATAATATTGCATAGCACTGTAGACAATTATTAAAAATTATCCTTTTATCATTGCTATATTTCATTATCTTTCATTTTTACTATATTATTTACATTTTCATAACTTTTGGTACAGAATTTTGAAACAAGTAAGCTCTTATGTAATATATAATAAATTCTCAAAAATTTCATATTTTAAACTTGCTCACTTATTACCAAGTTCTAAATTTTTGCGCAGTCATTAATTCATAAAAACCACAGATTTTTTAACACTATATACTGTTAACCAAAATAAATTAGTTCTCCATGGAGAATATAATTCATTATATTTTAATTTAAACGTTTTGTATAAATATATTTTAATTATATACGTTATATTTTATTCATAACATTTTTTTCAAAACATTACATTAGCATGATTTTTGTTTTCTTTCTTAACTGCGTCATGAATCGTTTCGTATGTAAAATTAATCACTAATTTAGTATAATAGCATTGTAGTAGATAATTGAATATATATGCATCACCAATCGTTTGACTGCTACTGAACGTACGTCAATTTGGTAAATTTTCAAGTCCATGCGGTTGAATTTTCATAGACATTTAAAGCTGGATGATGTCATGTATATATTGAAATAATTTATACTGCAAATCAGTAAAGTAGGGTGGGCGTACAACCGCAGTACCACTTCTGTTTGTGACGATTGACAGCTCGGAATATATGATTTATAGTTGGTCATACTGACATCATCAAAGTGTTCAGTGTGTACCACATAATGTGATCAAAAGGCACCCTTTTTGAAAAGTATAGACTATAAGAGATTTCTGGTGCAAATAATATAAAACTCGAGAGAGCATGGAATTTATTTACCCTGATTTGCTGATGGGACTGCAACTCCCAGATAAAATTTATTTGCATTTTTTTTTTGGCATTCAATGAATCCAATCTATATATCAATTCTAAAAAGTTTATGCTTGCCACACCTCCATAAAACGCCCACAAACAAAAGGAAAATACATAACTTTAGTGCTTTCCCCAGGTGGTGTGCATTTATCTTGAATTCAATTTTAATAAATAATAAATAATAATAATGAACTTGGTTACTCAAAATATTGTTATAATTATATTATGGTTGATATGATCGACTTAATTATTATTATACTTGTACTTAGCATGGTTTCACATGTAGTACACTTGAAAAGATAAGGTTAGAATGTATGTATATAAAGTGAGAAGAGACTGCATCAGACATACAAATAGCTCTCTAGAGAAAAGAACGTGAGAATAAATGTGAATTCATTCATGTATTTCCTGGACGTCAGTTTTGGAACGATCTCTTGTGATGGCCTTAGAACCAGCTAACGTGCCATAACTTACACAGGGAAAACGATTATTAGATAGATTCTTTTGTAGTAGTCAAATTGTTTGAGAAACATATTTTTTTTTATATCATCCAATAAATTACTTGTTTTTCGAATGCACAAAGATATTGATTTTTATTGCAAAACATTATTCAGTTTGACAGTTTTTTTTTTTACATTTTATTGAAGGGTATTGACTATGATGCAATACAAACTTGATTTTAAATTTATACATATTTACCATGCAAGTAGATGATTCTGTTTTTCAGTAACATTATTATTTTTTTTTTGTTATTCGAGTTTATCATATTATTGGAAGATTCGATATCTGTAGCAATAAAAAAATATATAAATATAAGGCACTGAACACAATTCAATATCTTCAGTAAAATATACTTTGATTTATTCAATAAATGTTCATTTTTTTTATTTAAGATACAGGCTCTGTATTTCATGTATATAATATTATTTACAACTTCCAAAATCCTTTAAGCACTTTGCAAATAAGAATTTATATACTTCCTTATATATTTATATTGCTGCACACATTGGCATTATTGGTGTTGGTGTTATTCACTGTTAACAAAAATAAATTTCAATAAGGGGAAAAAAAATAAAATACAATACTGCATAGTACGGCAGTTACAAAGTGAAAAATAAAAGTTTTTACTTCATTTTGAAGACTCAATAACCATCACGCAAAAATGTAACAAAATATAGAGAAATTAAAAAAAAAATAATAATAAGCAAGATGATAAAAAATATACGAAACATCATTATTTATTTATACTACGGACTACCGTAAAGATTAACTTTATTTTTATTATTATTCTCTTCCAAAATATTGATTTTTAAGAACTTTTTAAACATGTATCATTTGTTTTTATGTTCGCTCTCTAACCGTATATATATACTATTCTAAAAAGTTTTCTCAGTTTTTGCTGCTTTTTACCCACAACCATTTTAATTTAAAATAAAGCACAGCTGCTTTCAGTTCCAGTGTATCGAATTGAGAATTTAATTTAAATATTAAGGTTTTAAGGCTAAATAAAATGTGCAGGCTATATTTTAAGAAAAAATAAACATTATTGTAAAAATAAATACAAATCAAGGAAAAATATACAAATAATGAATGTGATATTAGATAGTATGATAGTATCTAATTCTGCATGACTACCCTTTTTTCCCAAATAAAGTCCATTTAACTTTTTTAATTATTATCCAATTCTATTTTTAATCGTTTTTTTGTTCAATTGATGTTAAACTTTCAGTTTTCTTGTATCGGAACGATATTACATTATGGTTAGCCACATTAATTAGATGAGCGGTATTAAGCATGTGGAGACTAGGGGATATAGAGGAAGGGCGAAAAGAAGCTATACTGTAACATTTCTGTATTATGAAAGAGTGAGTAGAAACCCACTAGAGACGAATAATAGGAATGTATAACTTTATTAAAGAGCGGAGTTCGTAATGTGCATGGCTGTATATATTATATAGGATAACAGGCAGCATACTAAAGCTTGAGAGAAATAGCATCAGCGCACTTTGCAAAAAGGGTTATCTCAGTTATCTGGAGGGTTGGTTGTTGGTTCACATGCCTAATGCTCGTATAGTCTAGCTATAGCTACATTGCATGGAATCTAAAATCTACTAAACTCAACTTAATATAAAGATGAATTCTATAAATGCAAATTTTAATATGATATTGTATCATTAAAAATTGAAAAGAAAATTTGAGTACTTCATTATGTTTGTATTAAAATAATGGCATGTATGATGAATTTATTATTAATAATCAAAATGACGTCACATTAAAACTATTGAGATACTGACTATAATATGTATGAGGATTCGTCTGTATGGCTTTTGGTGACAAGCCTACTAAGTGGCTTATTTCCTAGTCAACTCTCATATACTGTATAGTAGTTTCTGCTCTTACTGCATGCATGCTCGCTGCTTTCAACTCACTCTAAAATCTCACACTATACGTGTCTATGAAACTATGGGACAGTGTAGCGAGAAAATTGCTTAAAATACTTAAGGGACGCTGCAGCATGCATATGATATTTGATACGTATATTATAATATAATACATTTTATAGACTTTGCGTTTTCAAACCTTAATGTTTAACCTTCTCACGTTTTTTCCCCCCTTAAACTTGACTAAAACTTTTTCTCTATTTTTTTTTTTTTTTTTTTCTATGTTGAATAGAAAAAGATTTATGAAATTTGATTTTCTTCACCATTTCATTTCTTCTGCAAGTTGAGTCTCTAGGCTAAAAAATTTACATATATTTATGCATAAGGCTACAGAAAAAGTTAAAATATAGTTTTTTTGTAACAACTTTTGTACGTTACACATCCGAGGATTTAGTGTTACATTTAGCCTAAAAGAGACTGCCATATGCACCGTAAATGTATGCGAGGCTGTCTACACGCGATGAGCTTTTTTACCCTTCTTACATTTATCCTTCTAGCTCTTTTCTTAGATACTAACCAGCCATGTTGAGATAGCATGGCGAGCTCTTTTTTTATTCCTGATAGGTTAGACAATGCGTGGTATTCGGAACGTTACCGCTGCTTCATTTTTTAGCTCTGTAGATAGATTGAATAATATTCAGATTTAAAATTTAGAAACGAAGTTTCTCCAGTCATTCTAACAAATTTAATGTTCATTACCCTCAAAATGTCAAGGGCGGGTCCAGCCCTCGGTTTGGAGGAAGGAAGCGAGACGGTGCTGCCCTATGCCGCAATGCCATTTCTCAGATTTTGGGGAAACGGGAAGGGGTGGGACGAGTAAAATGTCCCATGTATTACGAGCACTTTGGAGAGCCCCACCCCCTCTCCTTTCACTGGAAACGACACGCTACACTGGACTACGTGACAACTTTCCAAAAAAAAAAAAAAAAAAAGAGCAGAGAAACGGACAGCTGTCCAGAAAAACTTATACGTAGTGAGTTATAAGCTTATATAGCATATAATGCAATTATTATTATATTATATATTTTATACATACATTATACTGAAATATTAGCCTTTGAACTAATAAAAAGTAATATTGATTGGACTTGACCATTTAAATATCACCCTCATTTTACTTATTTATAGTTTTGTAAAATGCAGAAGTTCATAAAGGTCTTATGAATAATACTCGATTGCATTGCAGAGATAAATAGAAGAATTATGATATTCTCAGAAAAAAAATACACTGCAACACAATTTGTTAAATATTAATTGTTATAAAGTATAATAAAATTAAAATAAATAATATAGTGTGTATTTATGTAGCTCAAATTGATGATTTCTGCTCTAAAATAAAGCTCTAGCTAACAGGTTAACTCTTTATATCTTTTTGTAATATAAAACATCATTTCAATTTCCAATGAAAGGTAAACAGAATATTATAAGAGATAAATAAGTTCTTTGATTAGTGATGAAACACCCTAACAAACAATCTAATCGTTTTTAAAAGTGGTTTATTTGCTTTAATTTTAAATTGCACTGGCCATTTTTTCTATATAAAAATTCTAAAATACATGTTCGTGCTTTGATAAAATCACGTATTATAACAATATATTTTTCACACAAATATAACTCATGCAATATGTTTTCATGCCAAAATACAACGTGTTTTCATAAATTGCCACGATTTCTTTGTTTGTTTGTAGAAGGAAAGTGTATTATAATATAAACATTATGATGTTGTACCATACATAAAAACAAACATGATTACGCTATGTTATTAACAAATTATATTATATTTATATACAATATAGTAATAGATCATAATAAAAATAATAATAAAGTACTTTATTGTATAAAGTGTATTATCTTGTATCTTTCACACAATGAAGTCATATTAGCATATCACAAGAATATAAATTTAAAATTAAAACATGTCGACACCTATAAAAATTACTGTATATTATTTGTAATTAGCATACCAATGAATATATTTTTATGTATATCA
Organism: Siphlonurus alternatus; assembly: GCA_949825025.1. NCBI lineage: Eukaryota > Metazoa > Arthropoda > Insecta > Ephemeroptera > Siphlonuridae > Siphlonurus > Siphlonurus alternatus. The sequence continues at coordinate 38,610,069 of OX463788.1, read as the reverse complement.
AATTTATATAATGTATATAATCTAGTTTATTTTCTTACATGTTTTACAATGTATAAAACAGTAATATTAACAAAAATAACAAAAAGTCACAAATTTAATTTACATTATTATTAGTGATTGATTGATTGATTGATTGATTTATATTGGGCGCAATTCACGAAGCAGTTAGCCAGGTTTCTAACCACGTTTAGCTTAACCACGTTTAACTATAGGTGGTTTAACACGTAAAACAGGTATAGTGAAACGTGGTTAAACTAAACATGGTTAGAAACCTGGCTAACTTCTTCATGAATCGCACCCATTATAATTATATAGCATTATATACCATAAAGTAGGTCTAAATTTAAACTACTGCTTTACATGTATAGAAATTTATTTATTTATTTATTTATTTATTATTTCACCACAGATTACATAAGCAATAATTACAGAGTAATAACACTGGGTGGGGATAGCAACAAAGCACCAAAGGCACTATATCACAGAAGTGGCTACTATCCTTATAACTTTAAATTATACACACACTACAGACATAATCCTGCGTCAAAAAAAAAAATTATAAACAAGAAATAAAAATAAATAACAGTTGTACTAACAGTTCCTGTCAATATAATATTGTTTAACAGAATTTGAGAACTGCTGATCTGTACAAGTCTTGATATTGCATGGAAGCTTGTTCCATGCAGTGACTGATCTTATCACAAAACCTTTTTTATACAATTCTATGCGAGCCTTTGGTGGAATAAGTTATATAGCTCCCTCTTGGCCTCTTATTGGACGACCATCAGTTACAGTATCCGTTATTGATAAGTCAGTCTGACCTGTTCGACATTTCTGAAAGAAAATAAGATCAATAACTTCAAAATAATCAGCAATTGGAACAATTTTAGTCTTTGCACAATCAGGAACATTTTTATTATATATAAATTTAAGTGCACTTTTTTCAACACTTTCAAATTTTTTCATGTTTTTACAAGTAGTTGGATGCCATGCAGGCGCTGCGTAGGTTATATTTGATCTAATTAATGTAATATAAGCCATGCGTTTAACTTTAATAGAAGAACCATAGAGATTACGTTTGATGAAACCAAGTAATTTAGCAGCTTTGCATCTAACCTTTTCTGACTGCAAATTCCATTTTAAATCTGAGGTAAGCATGACACCCAATACTTTAATTGAATCACAGTATGATATCAAATTATCATTAACATAATAGTTAGTTTTAAGTTCAGTAAGGCTTAAGGTTATATCCATGACATTACACTTATCTTCATTCAGTGACATTCCATTGTTGTCACACCAAACTGAAATATTATTTAAATCATTTTGAATTGATTCCATGTCTTCAGCACACTTGACAAGTTTGAACAGTGTAGAGTCGTCAGCATATTGAATCAATTCCGAGGACACACAGTTAAGCAGATCAATCATATATATGTTAAATAAAAGTGGTCCCAAAACAGAGCCTTGTATCACACCAGAAGTAACGTCAGTAGGTTGAGATATTGCACCCGCAAACGTCACACTTTGTGACCGCTCACGTAAGAAGTCACACAACCACCCATGCAGGATTCCACCTATACCAAACTTCTCCAATTTAAGTGAAAGCCGTGCATGAGACACACGATCAAAAGCCTTTTCCCAGTCTAAGGAAATGACATGAATATGAGCTCCTGGATTAGCATCTAGCAATTTTTGCCACTGATCAATGGTCTTGGCAAGCATGGTTGTACATGACCTATTTGGAACAAAACCATGTTGACTTTTTGGAAACTGATTTGTAACATGCAAATGATTCAAAATTTCTACATTTATAATTTTTTCCAATATTTTACAAACAATTGAAGTTACAGATATTGGTCGATAATTATTAACATTTTTTTTATTTCCAGTCTTGTAAATAGGTGTAACATATGCTAATTTCCAGTCTTTAGGTAACTTACAACATCGAATTGAAATTTTATACAAACAACATAAAGAAGGAGCAATAGACAAAGCACACTCTTTCAGTATTCTAGCCGGAATACCATCAGGACCTGGTGGAACATTTGTCCTAATAGATTTTAACATATTACAAATGCTCACTGGATTCAAGAAAACATCAGTTATTTCAGTCTTTGGTTCATTGTTTCTTGGAACATAATGCTCTTTGTTAGCATCACCAGTAAAATTACCTTTAAAACAGTTATTGAACGCATCTGAAATGATTTGAGGGCAATCAGTAGCTTTACCATCAAGTATAAAAGACTGTTGTGCACCTGATTGCTGCTTACTGTGAATATACTTCCAAAGATTTTTTTGTCCATCCTTTCCACATCCTAGTTTCCATAAATAATTTTCTTTTGCATTTTTTATCTTATATTTAACACAATTTCTTACAGTTATATATTTAAATTTTATGTCATCACAGCCTGACTTTTTCCATTCTTTAAACAGTTTATCCCTTTTTGTTAACAATTTTAAAATCTCTTTGGTGATCCAAGGATGATTCATTTGATTTTTAATATTACATTTAGGTACACAGTGATCAACACACTCAAAAAATACTTTTTTCCACTGTTGCCAGAACTGATCAATGTTTTGAGAGTTATGAGTAGGCAAGTGTGTGGATAACATTGTTTTTAATTTTTGCCAGTCTGCTTTTTTATAATTGTATACTGTTTTACACTTTTTGATCACCCTCGGCTTTAAATGATTTAGACTAGCAAGAATGGCGTGATGGTCACTAACCCCAGGAATTACATCTGCTTCCAAAACTATGTTAGGATTATCACATAGTAAAAGATCCAGTGTTTTAGACGTAGTATCAGTCTCCCGGGTAGGAGTTGTAATAAGTTGATGAGGAACAAAATTATAAAATGTAGCAAGGAACTCATCAGCCAGAGGATTATTGGGAAGAGGGGGATTAGATCCCCAATTTATGTCCAAATTAAAATCCCCAGTAAGTAGGCACGCATTGTAACGTGCATGAATATTTGAAGCCAGATTGAGAGAGTCAATTAGGACAGAGTTTTCTTCTTTACTGGAATTAGGAGATCGATAAGCAGATCCTACAAGAATTTTTTGACCGGATACAGATATCTCGGCCCAAATGACTTCTCCATCTGTATCCAATTCAGGAATATGACATGGTTTTAAGTATGATTTAATAGCAAGCAAAACCCCACCAGCTCTACTTGGACGATCTTTTCTAAACACAGTATATTCAGACTCATCTAGGATCTCCGAAGTAGCAATATTAGATGATAACCATGTTTCATTGACAGCAATAATATCAGGATTTAAGTATTTAAGCCAAGCATGGATATTGGGTTTTTTCTTAGGATCTTTCATGCTTCTTGCATTAAATGACAAAAATTTTAATGGCCCATTAGAATTTGATGTTAATTTAATTGGGGACATAGGTAGAGTTTCAAATTTTTTATTACAAAAGAATGAATCTGATAAGTGAGGAAATCCAAAAGAACAAGACCAACATTGCCACCCATTTTTCCTAAAATTAGAAATTTCATGTCTATTTAAATTTAGACATTTTGAGTGGTACATATCACTACAGTTGGCACATTGAATTCTGATCTGGTTCTTCCGACCCATTCTGTCACATAAAACACATGGTTTACCAATAGTGCAATCTGGAACTACTCTTTTAACTGGAGTCGAAGTGGTAGGATTAGATAACGTTGCAGAAGGAACAGTGTTTATTGAAGTAGGCATTGAAATAACACTACAATCAGGACAACACCAATCTCCATTACTAAACTTCCGTGTTCCTATGCGAGTAAGGTTCAAGCACTTGGTATGTGAATATAATAAACATTTTTTGCATTGTATTTTTTTTTGGTTTACACGACCAGACAAACCACATAACTCACATAGAGAATTAATAGCACACTTTGCATTAGTATCAGTCATTTTATCTTTTCCAATTATGAACTCATTTGATTTGAAATTGAGTATTGAAAATTGACACAACAATGTAATCAAAATTATATAATAATTTAAATTCATTTTACATAAAAATACATCACTAATTAACTATGATAAAAACGCTGCCATTCAGCCCATATCCCAAAGAAGCACTACAAAATTGAATAAAAAAAAAGAAAAAAAATAATTATAATTAAATAAGTAAATTACAGAAAAAAAATACAGTAGTTAACATCCAGAAAAAACAAAACATTTAAAACACAGCAAAAAATATTACAAAAAAAAATTGGATACTTTGAATGGTAAAAAAAAAAAAAAAAAAAAAAAAAAAAACATTAAACACTTATAAAATAAATAGTAGAAATCTGAAGACAATAGAGGTCTTGCAGTATGGAGGATCTTGACAATGGGCCTTCAGCTTGAGGAATCTTCAGTGCGACTTGGGTCAAGCGACTGCGCACAGACTCTTGGAGAAGCACTTGCAAGCCACTCATCACAAGCTGCGATGGGTATGAGAGACACTGCGGATCGTCTCATACCATAGATGCGAAGGGGCGCGAAGATCCTCAAGTATAATCGTCTAGCGCCTGAATTATAGGCAACTCTTCGTGAACAGATGTAATGCGGGTTGCATAGACGTAAGGCGCACTCCTCTAGCAGACATTGACGATAAAAATAAAAGTGATTGTGGTTTATATAAACGTCGATAGATGGCGGTCTTGTAATTTTTATTTAAATGAAGGGCGTGGTTTTATCGACAATATAATATATCTAATATTTATTATATATTTTTACCACATAATAGCTAAAATTGCATAAAAAATTGTAACATAGATGATTGAAGAAAATGCACAATAAATATATTGCTAATTCTCAGCAGACAAGACTGACGATTCACCGCAAAAACTCACTTAGTATGTTGATTGTAGACTGCTGCAGCTGCTGTAAAGGGGCAGCCACAGTGGAAGAAACAGTACTTAAAAATCGATGATTACACCATTAGACGACACAACAGAGCTTAAATTAAATATCTAAAGGATGTAGAGTAAACTCACGATGATATGTAAGTAGTTTCTAATATATACACGTATTTAAAATGGTATTAACAGGATAAAATTCGAGACGATTACAGTTCCAAGTCTTATCAGCTGGCCGCCAAACCACGCCAATCAACATGCATAAACTAAATTTCAATGACTTAACACTTTAAGGTGAAGATAATTTGCAAACCATTGTTATGACTTCGGAAAGCATTACTATTATATATTATCATCATCATCATCATCGTATTCATTATTGAGATATTATTATTTATTAAGCTTTGTTGGCTTCCATGTAGCGTACATGATGAGAAATCTTATATATATATATATATATATATATATATATATATATATATATATATATATATAGATTCTATAACATGTTTCTTGGTTTAACTTTGAGATTCACACCCTTAAAAAGCATCACCACGTTGAACCTGATATACTTCGCTATTTATTATGCTTCTTCTATCAAATGAGACGGAATAAGCAGTGCGTGCGAACACACAAGTCAGCATACAGCTAGGATGGTATATAATATATACCAGCACGTTCGACACAGGTGTTGGCTGAGCAAATGCCATGGTGAATATGTTTGTAGCATGATGTGGAGTAAGGAGAGAGACAGAGAAAAGCAAGCGTGCGGAACTCCCCGAATAATAATCATCTCTGACGAAGCTAGCTCTCTTTGTAGGCAGCCAGCATCCACCCAGCCACCCAGACAGCAAGAAAGGGTGAAGCAGGCTAGCATAACGCCGCCCTACATATATATATATATATATATATATATATATATATATATATATATATATATATATACCATCAGAATTCATCTCTCCTTTCTCTCTTTCTTCGTATATAATGTTATAAAGGTATATAACAAAGAGAAAACCATAATATAATGCTAAAATATTTTATACTTTATTATAAGTGTATGGAAATCAATCACGATTTGCTCTCCATTTGTTTAAAAAAACATCATAGCCAACCAAGTATTATAAAATCCTGCTCTTGTGGAATATATAATTATATATTTATATCATTTAATTTTTTTTATTATTCTATTTTTACACTGAATCATAGAAAATTAAAAATATGGTCTTGCTTTTTGAATTTAATGTTTATTGGTATTATCGTTATATTTGTAACATTATATTGAGGTGGAAAAAAATAAACGATTTCACTTTAACCTATTTTTGTTGATTTTTATTGATTTTTTTATATTACATCATGTATAAAAAAATAACATCGTTAGTCGAATTTCCGATTAATCTATATTCTTTTAGGCATAGCTTTTTTTAAGTGTCTATACTCTCGTTGACTGTAAACATTAGACCATACTAAAAGGATCTCGAGTGAGCAAGTTTGATTTCCTACTGAACTGCTTTTTTGTGTAATTAGCCGGCAAGGAAGGAAGACGATAGCCTGATTCAGTGTCGATAACGGTTTAACCTTACTCTGCACTAAAGAATTGGCAACTTTTTATAAACTAACTGAACTTAAAATAAATTAAATATCTAGTTTTAAATGCACACATTTTTAGATCAGTATTACAATGTAATTATAATATTTGAAACTTTGTGCTGTTACTTGAATAAGAAAAAAAACGCCATATTTTATTAACGTCTGTTTAATTGTAAACCCTGCCCTGTGCATACACTTCCTGCATCTGATCGACCTTAATTACAGTCAAATTTACACGATATTCCCTCCGGAAGTAGCCGGAAGTGTAAGGTTTCTAGTCATCGCATTCATGTTTCAGCATTACAATTTCACACATAGGTCAGTCAGTGGCGTAGCCAGGATTTTTCCAAGGGAGGGGGGGGGGAGGTCCTTAAGATAAAGATTGAGAACAGCCCACTGGAGGGTTTGGGGGGCGTAGCCCCCCAATAGACCGCCGCAGGCGTGCTTTTTATAAGGACATGCCCCTTTTTTAGGGTAAAATTATGCAAAAATAGTATTATAGAGAATTATGGCCTGATGCAATTTTTTTAAAATTATATATTTTTTGCATCCCATTTTTTTATTTATTTATTTTTTTTTTCAATACGTGCACTAACGTAATAAATAAAGCTTTGAGTAAATAATTTTAGTTAAAACAAGTAATTCATCTAATAACTACTTTTTTATTATTTTTATTAGTTTCATGATGCGCGATTTTTTTTGAAAAAGGGACGTGGACTTTCGATGAAAAGTTGCAGCAAATTTCTTATATTTGTAAATCGTAAATTATGTAGTTACAATATATTTGTCACTAATTTTTCTTACAAAAAAATAGACCACATTTTAAGACGATGCAAAAAAAAAAAATATTTATACGTAAATTTTCAAAACAGGAAAATCAATTTATTACATAAGTATACTGTAAAATTAATATACTGTATTTAAAAAATCGGATATTTTTAACTTCAATAATAAATTTAAAGATATGTACAGTATTATCCATTAGACAATAAAACTAGCAATTGTAAGATGTAATATACCTATATAATTAATTAAAAACTAATAAAATACTGTATAATATATATATATATATATATATATATATATATATATATATATATATATATATATATATATATATATATATATATATATATATATATAGTGGGTGCGATTCACGAAGCAGTTAGCCAGATTTCTAACCACGCTTAGCTTAACCACGTTTAACTAGGTGGTTTAACACGTAAAACAGGTATAGTTAAACGTGGTTAAGCTAAATGTGGTTAGAAACCTGACTAACTGCTTCGTGAATCGCACCCAGTATTTTTATGCTGAACATCATGCAGGGAATGTTTTCAACATTTTTTATATTTTAAATTGTAGTCTTTTCGTATACAAAAACATAAATAACTTAATAATGAATACTGCATAATATAATTATAATAATAGAATTAAAGCATTCTTAAATAATCATAATACTGTAGACGGATTTTAAATAAATTAAATATGCATTAACAATGTGTTTCGGGGATATAAATTTTTAATGTTTTTTTTTTTTTTTTTTGAAAATTTTTCATAAAATTTTATCTACATCGTATCCGTCGAGTACCATTTTTTGTTATTTTTCCCTTAAAATACACTAAGGTTCAGCTTTCAAGGGGGAAGGGATATAACCCCCCCCCCCTTGTCTACACCCCTGAGGTTAGTACTTCAACTTCAAACCACTCTGTAAAGTTTCAAAACTGAATTACAAAGAGAAGAGATGTAAACTTCACACTTCCGGCTACTTCCGGAAGGAATTTTATGAATATAGCATTAGTTATTATTTATTAATAATGTAAATATAAGAGGTTATCTTATTAAATGATAATTAATGTAAAAAATATAGCAACAATTTTAATATAATTTAATATCATTATAAATGCAATATCACTAGTATCGTATTCACAGAAAGTATTAAGTTACTTTGTTATTTAAAATTTTAAAATAAATTCACAAATATAGATTTTTGTAATTTATATCACCATCTTTTTATTCCGTTCATTACGTAATTGAAATATTTACATATTTTGCTGATATTCCGAATTTGCAGGAGCTGCAGACGACAATCGATAACATAGGTGGGGTCCAGCACAGAGACCAACTGAAAGTAACCGTTTTATTTGCTAGTGAAGTGACGTTTCAGTAAACAAGTCATTTCAGCTGACTCTAGAAAGGTAGATAATAGCTTTGCAATCCAAGAGACAACACTAGCTCTTATCTACCGAATAAGTTAAATTTAAAAAACATTGGCGTCTTTCTTATAGGTAAATTGGCTGCTGTTCAATTAAAAAAAAAGTACAGTATTGAACTTTTCTCGTCAAGCAGCGCCATTCGTGGACAGGAATCGGATTTATCAATTTAAAATCTTTCGACGAAAATTTATATTCCTGCATGAATGGTAGAAATTGTTGAGTTAAATAATGTCCTATAGGACATAATATAATATGCATATAATATAATATGTAATGATGAATAACATGATCTATTGGATCCCCTAATTTTAGGAAATTCCGGTGCACTGACACAAAACATTATGGAAGCGAACCATCCTGATAGAAGTTTCTATGGTTCCCTCAGTCACAGAGTTTGCTATGGGTCATGGTCACTCCGTTTCGGATGGCCTGGGGAAATGCTCACATTAGGGTTTCGAAAGGTTCGAGGAGTTAGGATCATGATATCTTGATTTTGAATACTAACATGTACTGCATGCATGAGTTTTACAATCTTTTGTTTTGATTTAGCCAGTGATTAAATAATTGAATTGAATTGATTCCCAGTAGTATCATATTACAAAAAAAAAAAAAAAAAAAAAAAAAAAAACATTTAAATATAAAGAAGTGTAATAATAATTTTTGTGAATCCAGTTTCGAATTGGAACATAATTCATATATATTTTTTTAATAATTTTCTTTTACCTGTGTTAATTTGTAACAACACCCGATGAGAGTTATTTCTCAATTTATATTTCAATTCACTACAATACAGTATAGAAGCAGTGAAAAAGTTTCTAGTCGTTCACTACATGCATGTAAAATAAAAGTAAGAGGAAACCATTTTCGTAGTTTATTTACTGCTTCTACGCCACATACTCTCTGGCTTTGTTTAATGAACGCTCGCTCTCACCTGGGTTTACGGCCGAGTTAAGGGTCTCAACCTCAGCACTTTGGCGGGCCGGCGATGCTCTTCTCTGAGAGCCACAATATAACGCTCGTTCGAACTAGCAGGCAAGTAAGCGCCTGGCCATCTCGGCAACCCTTCGTACTCTCCAGTCTCGCGTGCATTCCTTTCAGACTCTCTAGCTCTTTTCTTTTGCGCAAAAGAAAAAAAAAATATTATGTATATTATTATAATACTGTTGTTGAAATAGATCAATGCTTCTTCTCTTGTGTATTTATTAAGCTTAAATAAAATAATGAATTCAAGCGGAAGATACGGGTTCGAGTCCCGCTAGAGCCGATCTCTCTTTTGACATATTTGAACTGCTTACAACACGCGGTCAAAAGTCACGAAAATCAACCTTTTCAGTCAATAAAATCTTAACTTAATCACTCATGCATTTTTACGAAATATTTTCTGCAATCATTTTATTCCTATCTACTAAAATACATAATTATATTATATTGTTCATGATAACTGTGGTACTTTTTATTAAATAATAATGTTATCCTATAATAACGATGTATCAAGCATAATATTATGTATGTAAACATGGTAGTATTTAGTTAAGATATTTCAAAAGAATTTTTATATAGTATAAATATAGCCTTGTATATTTTAAATGATAATAATTATATAAAGTTTAAATTACTTTTATAATTATCCTAGAATACTATGCATGTAGTTACTGCAAATTAATGAACTTTTTTAATTTTAATAATAATAGTTGCTCATCCGGTTAAAAAAAAAGATAGAAAAAGAATTTAAATGCCAAGAAAACAAGAAAACGTTAAAATGACCAAAAACGCCAAGAATGATTCAAAACTATTTATAATATTTATGTTTATCAATTAATTATTTACAATATAATTTTATTCTTCCCTTGAACCTTAATTATGAGACATCGCAATTCATCACAAATAATATATAGTGACTCCTATTCATTTGTAAACTCGACCTATACATAATGGCTTAGAATTTTATGGGTCCCTTCTGAGTCGGGACTGTCATCGTATAACAATCACTATCAATCTTGTGACTGAGGAAACCATGAAAACCTCAGTCTAGATGGTTACTAATGATAGGGTATAATGCCATCAATTACCTCCCGGATGCACCAGTGTCCGAGCCGAGCTACCGCAATATGGATGAAATCTGGTGGTAATCGGGATTGACCTTTCGACCTTCTGAATACCGAGTATAGTGCGGTAACCACTAGCTGCCATCCCGGACTTTGTAATGATCAAAAGATTGAACACACAAAATTTAATACTCTCAATTAATATTGCAAAAAAAAAAGGAAGATAGAGAAAATAATGACTGCGAAAAAAGAAAAAAAAAAAAAAAAAAAAAAGATTTATTGGTTGGTATTGATCATAAAATTTGTATTGTGATGTTTATTTATACTGTATACAAAACTTCAAGTATATAAAATATATTGCAGGTATATTTTGATATTTATCTTAAATATTAGCTAGCTAGCATCCAATTTCCTGTTAAAGTTTAACAAAATAATATTTCGAATCTTTCATTATTCATATTTTTACATATTTAATGCAAAACGTGTACTGTTGTGTTTCGAGCCATTTCCATTATATATATATATATATATATATATATATATATATATATATATATATATATATATATATATATATATATATATATATAGCAGTTCTGGTTTTGCCTCTGTAAAATATGTAATAATAATATAACGTATATATTATATAGTAAGTTTGAATATCGAAGAGCCTTCATTCAGAATCTTTAAATCACTGTGAAGCTCAATCGGATTAACAGCATGTTTAAAAACGATAGACAAGAATTTTTAAAGCGTAATATCTTCGTTGACATCATAGTTTTCAATAAATATTTAATTAATTGTAACTCTGCAGAAAGACATGAAATTTTAAAAATAAAATCATATTATAGCTGGAGATTTACACCTAACCAATCTCAATTTTTATCTGCATTTATATACAGTATATTCCTTTGTTAAATATGCATATATATATATAAATCGTTATATAATCATGTATATACACAAATAAACATGTTTTCATGTTAACATATTATATATGTATATTTGTGTATTGCAATGTATGTTATATTATACAGAATATATTTTTGAAAGAGATGCAAATGTTTTTAAAGTGGTAATGCGTGAACAGAATGGAGAACATATGTTAGTTGGCATACTTGGTGGTGGTGGTGCTTGCTATTTCTGCTTTTGTGGTGTAGGAGGGTGCAGCAGTAACAGCAAACGTGAAGATAACTCAGAGAACGTTGATTTATCACAAGAGCACGTGCAGAAAAAAAAAAAAAAAAAAGATGAAACTTGAAAGCAGGGTAGCAGCTAGCAGTGGCACAAGCAGACGGAATTTGATGCGTGTTGGATGCTGCTGGCTGCTCGTAACGCCAAACCGAGAAGAGAGAGAGGCGATATGTGGGTGTTGGAGAGCAAGAGGCGAGCAGTCAGCGTAGCTAAGGGGTGCGACAGGGTAAAGGGGTACAACGCGGGGGTAGGGGACGGGAGAGCGAAGGAGAGAGAGAGAGAGAGAGAGAGAGAGAGAGAGAGAGAGAGAGAGAGAGAGAGAGAGAGAGAGAGAGAGATAACAGATAATAGAAAGTCATCCGTCAGTTTGGAGCAGGCGTTGGAGAAAAACAAACTTTTAGTGACGCCAAGAAAAAGAAGAAGAAAAAGTAAAGGATTTTTTTTTTTTTTTTTTTTTTTTTAGGTACCATAAGACAGGAGATAGAAACGACCCGAATTGTAGCCATCAATGTGATGGAAAAGTTAGGTCACGTGCCACTGAGAAACAACGTTGCAGTCCATATAATTCAAATGGAAGGTAGACTAAATAATTATATGCACGCAAACGTCTGCAAAGTCGATGTCTTGTCTGCAGTGACAGTATAGGTAAGACGCGTCGCTACTCTGCATAACCAGAAGCTTTGACTCAAGCAGTAGCAATCACTTTGGCATCGCACTTCCAGCACGAGACCCCAACTTAAAGTTCTCCCGTCTATACAAAACTACAGACATTTGCCGCCGTAGACCTGAACGGCATTTCAGCTCTAAAAAGTTTTCTCTTCTCTTTCTATGAATCGTTTAATTTGTTAATGTAATTAATCATGAAAGTAATTTAAACTTTTTGTTAATTAAAAAACATTTAATTTTTTATCATGTTTATAATAGTTTATATATAAAAAAATGAACACAAAGTAATGTTGCTATTAAAAAATAAAAAAGAAGGGCGATATTTGGTGTCAATTGAACAGTACCAATATTATCACAGTCATAAAAAAAATCACATAAAAGAAACTATAAATCAAAATTGAGTAATCTATTGTATCACTGATATCTTGAATCTTTGAGTGAGTTCTGTTCGTTTGAGTGCCTTTGGAGATGCAAAGGACTTCTTTTTGGTGGCAGCTCTATCCACTCACCCTCACATTGCCATTGGCTACTTTTGTCCCCGTCCGTTGCACACAATGCACTCCATGCCAGGATAAAACCACTTTGATATGAGAATGCTCGCTGGACCATTCCCAATCAGGAATGCCAACTTGGGCAACTTTTTACACCAACCCTTGCATTAAATGAAGATATCATGCAAAACTGCTTTTGAATTAAAATTTAAATAATAATATGTATATTATATAATATTTTGTGACCTCAGAATAATACAGACTACCTGTATAGGGTCTATAATTGTAACAAAGTCTTGCTTATGTCATCCTAAGGTGTTGATGTAGTGATAATAAATGCAGACTTTTGTTATAATTATGATGAATTGTGTATATAATAATGTGATAAAAAATTCTCAAAAAATAGGTATCATGCCCCCCAACAAAATATTTAATATAAAGCTTACTAGTCCGAGCTACACCTTACAACTAATAAAGATCAATTATATAATTGGCAACGGACGATAAACGATTTAAAATAAGTTGAAGCGCAAATTTTTTTTTGGAAAAGAAGGAAATTAGTCAATCAAGAATCGATATAAACTGACAATAGTTTGACTGCCATGGAAACGTTTCTCCTAACACAAACATGCAGTCTTATAAATATTATAGTTACAATTAAAGTTGACGTCTCATTAGAAAAAGAAAGAAAAAAACAAAAAAACAAATAACTATTTCAAGTCTTATTTAAAATATAATTAGGTAAATTATAAGCTGAGTAAAAAAATAAGGTACATATTCAATCGTTAATTATTATATAATTATTATGTTTTCAGTCGCTCAGGTCCGTTTCAAATTTATAATATTTAATAAAGCCTATACAGTAGCTCCTGCATGGCACAACAAAAAAGATTTTAAGTTCTGCATGCATCCATCTTTATTTAAATGCTACCCTCGATATCTTGAAATATTAATGATTTAAAGTTGTTCTGCAATTGGGAATTTACGCTTGGCATGTTTAGGGGATTATATATATTTTTTTTTTATAAAACTCGAATACTGAACCTGATGAGATTTAAATTTTTAATTGCAACCCTGCATGCCACTAAAAAAAAAAAAAAAAGATAAAAATTGTATATACAAATGTTGAGTTTATCAATATGAATTTTTTGTGTACAATATACCAAAGAATTATCCATTCCTTTTCATCTTTTCATTAATATTATTCTCTATTTGACTTTTCGGACTTTTATAACCATTGCCGGTGTTCGATGTAATCCTTCTGTATGTAGTATATTGCGATGGTCACTTAAGTTAGTGTTCGTGCACGTCACTATATAACACTTGCATGTACTACACATATCACTACGTTTCGAGAGTCAACCGCTCTCTTCCTCAGGTGATCTGACGTGAGAGTAAGTGACCATCGCAACATCCTCATACAGAAGGAATACATTGAATTCCAGCAAAGGTAAAAGTCCAAAAAGTGAAATAGAATATATTCAATATGAATACCCTTTGCATGAAAAAGTTATTTATTAATATTATTCTCTTATAGCTGCTATAATCACGTCTAGGTATGAATGATCATGCATCAGAGTATTGACTTACAATGGTACACGTAAGTAGAAGAACTTTTGATAAGACGTCATTCTAAAGTACTTTTGGGATACAAATTTTATGAAGATCAAAAAGGAAATTTTGTCATAAATGCGAATGGTCCCACTGCATGAAATTTAAGTTATTTTCAATTTGGGATTGCACACTTTAACCTTACCTGACATGCTGGAGACACTATAGCTTGGAGAAACAAAAACAAAGATAATGTGCAAACTTGTAATATATACATAGGTAAAGATAGGAAGAGTCAATTATAAACAATTAATTATAATAGGGCTAACGTTTGTGCTGTCTCAAGGTGTACAGAAGTCTCCAAGTTCTGAGAACAAAAAAAAAAAAAATAATAATAATAATAATAATAATAAAATTTCATAATTGTATTAACTGTTAAAAACTCATATATATACATATTATATATTAGGATATGTCATATGTTTGCAATTAATTAGTCATCATTATTATTCTAAGTCTTGGTCTAAAGAAGTTAAGTTCCATTTATTTTCTTCTGATACATTCTTTTGGTTTAAGATTTTTTTTTTAATTTTTCATTCATACAGTATATAACGTCACTTTTAAAGTAAGCATTATTAGTAATTTCTTTGACATACATCTTCAAATTAGTGTTTTCACTCGAACTTCCATTTTAAGGAATCATTATAATAACATTTGCAAGTGAATTTTGTCAGTCTAGATATGGCAATATATTTTGGTCATAATATTTAGTGACGTCATCTTCATATTATGTACATTTATATGTAAATACATGTACATTAAAAGACAACTACTCGTAATGTATAATATAAGATGCATACTAAAACATTATTTAAACATTATATTGTATAAGGCTTGTGTAAAAGAGGAGATAGCGCATGTTTACTCATCAAATGCATGTATGGGGAAAATGTTATATATATTATAAAATAAATATATTTATGTTACAATGCTTAAAGCATTTTGTGATTATCAGTTTACATGCTGTGCACATTTAATGCACCTGAACATAAAGTTTTCTAGACTGTACGTGATCTCGCACAAATTACTTTGATATTGTATGAACTACAATTAGCAATTAGAAACAATTTCATGTGAAAATTACCATACACATTGCCATGCATATTGATCTCTATTTTGATATTATAAAAAGACGAGTGAATATAAATGTATGTTACAGAAATTTTCATGGGTTTGCAAAATGTAAGTTTAACAATATAAAAGTCGTAAATGACAATAAAACAGAACAGAACCACAGGGAAATTTAATGTTTCTTTATTTCTTTTGTTATTTTATATAAAACATGTTATATAGCATTGCATATTCCTTTGGGTATAAATAAAGGTTCAAACATTAAAGAAAACTTTTGTTTTGACAAATTCTGTTACAAAAAAAAAGTAAAAGGAAACTTTACTAAATTGTCTCCTTCTTTATTTTTTTAATATATCAAATATATAAATGCATTTTTGTAAACTAAAAGTTTACTCTAATTTTCATATCTACTGTAAATATGATACGATCTAGTTAATTAAACAAGTATATCATTAAAAAAAATGTGCGTTGTTAGGAATCATATATATACGAATCCTGAACACCAATTCCAAGCATAACGGGGTTCTGTGTTATTCGTGCGTGATTCCAATGCTCGCCAATTAGACAAAGCTCATGAGATATTAATCAAAGTGTGAAAATAACGCACCAACAGATTTAATGAGAATCATCATGAAAGCTGCTTTACTGTGACGTGATATAACAAAACCATGCTACCTCACGATACCTATATATATATATATATATATATATATATATATATATATATATATATATATATATATATATATATATAATAATAATAATATATATACCACACTTGTATAACTTTTAAGTCTATATGGAGCACTGTGAGAGACAGATTTATTAAGAGGAAAGAAATTGCAAATACAGCAGATACTAAAGCACGATCATATGAAATAATGACAGTTGCCTCATTTTTTTTTTCTCTGTTATAAAGAATATTTAGAACAAATATAAAAGTATGATATGGTATATCTTTATTTATGCAAGCTATTACAAAGGTAATAATACTTCTATATCTCCATGCATAAATATTTACTAAGCTGAAAGAGCAGCAAAATCTACATATTTTTCATCTCTCTCTCTCACTCTTTCTCGTACTCATTTAATATACATACGCAATGTTTGTTATTTGCACACAGAACTATAATAATACTAAAAATATATTTAATATTTCTGATAAAAAAATAGTTTTAAATATCTTATTACTTCTTTTTATGGTAACTCCATTAAATATATTCAAAAATACCTGCCATAGCCATATTATATATATATATTTTAATATTTTGTATTGGGCACCATAATAAGAAGCGCAAATAAAACTTTTTGTATTCTTGTGCGTTACATTTTCTTCAACTTTTTTTTTTAGTTTAACATTAAAGGATTATAAATTTAATACTGTACGGTATCTTTGAATTCGAAAAGTTTTTTGTTTCTCAACAAAACAACTTGTATAAGTATAAGTGTTCTAAAAAAGTTAAAACTTAGGGGAATAAAATAAAAACGTTGAAAGTGGCGCTATATTAACAGATTTGCATTTTTTTCTTTTGCATAACAAGATATGAAGTACATTAATTAAATAATCTGTACAATACATTGGTTTTATTTTTAGTTGCCAATAAGCTCGTGGAGAGGGTTACAGGCTCGGACTGGCCATAAGTTGGTGAGCGATTGCTCAGTAGGCCCCCTCTGCTGGGAGACCCCTACAACGTTAAAAGTATATAGGCCCCCTCGGGGTCAAGTAGGCCCTTGATATGGGCCCGTACTCCTGTTTGCTCAGTAGGCCCTTTGAGCCCAGTCCGACCCTGGAGGGTTATAAACGAATTATTAATTTTTAGTTGTTGCAAGATGGCAGTAACATGTATAAGATCTAATTATATTACATATTACTCTGATATTACATTAGAATACAATGGTTATGTTATACGAGTATATTTTCTGGTTGTGATACCTTTTGTTGACACGCATTTTGAGGTTATTTTTGTAAGTTGAAATTGTTTTTAACTTTACAGTATTACAGTATTTTATATATTTTTTTAATATTTTCTGGGAGGATAACTGTTATACAAGTATTTTGCAAGCAATCGAGTATTTGCCAAGATTAGTTCTCTT
>OX463788.1:38579750-38587250 GCA_949825025.1 Siphlonurus alternatus | reverse complement strand
TACAGACATATAAACAGTTAATTCATATTATATTTTTTTGTGAAAATTAACACAATATATACTGTAATATAGATTGAATTTTATCATAACGTGATAATGTTAATATTATATTAATAAAATACAAAATTACATAAACAATAAAATTATATACTGCAATTTTATTTATTTTTTTAAAGTTTATTATTAATTAAATAAATTATTCTCTATTATGCAGATCTGATTAATTTAGGCCTATTTTTATGTACTGTATTCAAAATGATAATTCACCACTGAAACTGTATTTTGTTCTATTTTTATTTAAAATAAAACATTATAAATTTATAAATCTGTATATATTAATTAAACGAGTTAACATGTTGTCATATGAAATACATGGACTAGTTTAGACTACAATGAAAAAAAAAAAAAAAAAGAAAATAAATTTTTTTATCAAGTACATTGCGTCTAATAAACCCCTTGACAACTGAAACAATGCAATAATAGAAACGTCTGACTTTCGCAGGAGACGTCCCTTCTTCCTAACACACCTCACACCTCATGACAAAAGTTGATTAGCTCATAGTGTGGCTTTCAGCTAGGCTTAAGTATATAGCCTTCCTACTATCCTGCTCCCTTTCCAAGTCACTATATATACACTCATTGTCTCTAAAATTGTCTCTTTCTTATCTAGGTGTGTCATATAAAACTGAGGAGGCTATATTATACGCTCCGCAAGCTCACTGTGAATTTTCTCAGTAGCTTCAATGCCAAGGGCTACACACTAATTTATTTTACTGAAGATCGCGTGCTGTTTATGTTTAATTCTATGTAGAAAAAAAAATGACATTCTTAAAATGTTCCAATCTAATTTTTATGTTAATAATATTTATATATAAGTTAGTTAAACGAGCATGTGATCATAAACCAAGAAATTAATGGTAAATTAATTAATAATTAAACATAAAAGCAGTAATTTTTTTGAAAAAAAAAAAACTGTCGTTTTATGCATGGAGAGTTAAAAATTTGATACAATCAAAAAAGTTAGGGATATGTGAAGAGTTGATTTGGGATTCGTATCCTAGCTTTAGTTAAAAAATTATGAATAAGGGGCTGTATTTTAGCGGTAAGTGGTAAAATTGTTTTTTTTTTCTTTTTTTTTTGACTAATTATAGACACTCTCAAACCTTGAAATGGTTTCACCTTTCTGAAATTCCAATAATAAAATCTTGATGTCTGTATATAATTAATTATACCTAGTATACTGTATAATTATATACCTTACAATTAATTGTCCTTCTCCAGCATATTTTAAAATATATTTTATATGAGAAATGCCATATATACTGGTATACTCTGGTTCACATTTAACTTGGTTTTTGTCGTGTTTGTAACGTCTTTTGTCATTGGTGCGTTGTTTATAACGAAGAACTTTACTGGCCGAGCCGAGCCGAAGGACACCCGAGTGCTTCCGACGAAACCCAAATTATATATTAATAAATATGAACCGTATAATAGTATATTATATGGAAATGCTATTAGAAACTTATGTGAATTGGAAGTGAATATAAATTAGTTGTTAAGCACCTAATACTATTTCCATAATGGGCGCGATTCACGAAGCAGTGGAATTAGGTGGATTAACACGTAAAACAGGTGTAGTTAAACGTGGTTTAGCTAAACGTGGTTTGAAACCTGGCTAACTTCTTCGTGAATCGCGCCCAATATATCTTACTGCCAATTTTGATGTTTGGAAATTATTATAAACTTTAAGAATTCTACATTATCGTAATGCTTTAATTTTATTGTTAAATAGAATAAGATTTTTTTTTTTAATTGATAACTTATAAAAAACAAAGTCATAAAAAGTTAAAGCCTTTATTTTTGTACGAAATACCTTTAGGGTTTTTTCTTTTCAAAGCAACAGTATAAAATATAATAAACTTTATGCTAAGATGGCGCCAAGACGCATTTGCCTTCAGCCATTTATGAAGCATGCGAGGAGGCTTCAGCATCCAGCAAGTAATATCTTGCTTGCTCCAATGAGATGATGCTGGGTGGTATAGTGGTTGGTTTCCCTCGTACCTTCTTCTCAACGCCCTAACAAAATAACAACTCGTAACTTTAAGCTCTTATAAGAGTGAATTAATTTTCATTAAAATTACATTATTATTTAGTACTTTTTATATAAAAATATATTAGTTTTTTTTATTGTTATTCGATTTTGTGGTATTAAAAAAAAAAGAAAATATTACTCCCCCTTTTACTTTTATTCTGTACAACTTTAAATCTATCATATCACGTATTATGGCGAAGGTGTAGTCCAGTAGTCATTTATCTTATACGGTAAAAGCCATTAATATCTGAAACGTTCTCGCTCGGCCTATTGCCAGATATAGTAATATGTTGTCCGCAGTAAAAATTCAATATAGAAGGGGGATGAAAAATTTATGATGTCCCCAATCTTATATATCAAAAACAGGCTATAGAACAATAAAAAAAAAATGTCAGAAGGTACATGATTTCCCATGAATATATCTAGATAGTACATATTTTATTATATAATTTTGATGTAGTTGCATATTTACGTCTATGAAAAAATTTCAACTATTCATTTTGTGTGTATATTTTTTTATATGTATTACAACGGTAAAAGCTTAAATTCATCCTTATCCATCCAACAGCAAAAGATAGAGTTTATGTCAAAGTTATATGGTGGCGCCTTTTTTTAAAGAGTGTCGTTGACATATACAATATATCAAACGTACCACAAAACGGGTGTCATGCAGGGAAAGCTCTTATTGAGTTTGGTGGCACTAATAACTCATCTTTTTCTTAACTATAAAAGTTTTCTCTTTTTTATTTAAACTTTTTGCCAAAACTTCAAATATAAACGATATAAGAATATTTTATTACATATATAAAAAATAAAAGTTTCACGAAAAAATTGTTTTATTTCAAACTGAGTAAAAGTGAAGTGCCATATGGTTTCTATGACATTAAATAAACTCTGTAATAACAATAACATATAATAGGGTGAAAATGGTCACTTTTGATGATATTCTATGAGTAATGATCGTATTCACATAACATAAATAATATGAAGTTTTTACTTTAATTATATATAGTTACATAAACACTTGACATAATTCATATTCACGTTCATATTATCCATATATATATACATTGGCTGACTGAATTTTTTTTTCATTAGTTAAATAGACTTTTGAGTTGATGACATTTAAAAACAAAAAACAAAAAACAAAAAAACACATTAAAATTTTGACAATAAATAGTCGAGTAAAAAATAAATATATACGTACCTTCATAATGAAACACATTGTCATAAACAAACAATATTTGTCATTCAAATAAATAATAATAATACTTCAACTCACAGTACATAAAGTTAATTTGAAATTTAACAATTATTTTAATTAATTTGATGAAAAATATAAAATGATCAGAATTATGTGAATGTAATAAAGAAGAATAAAAAGTATTGAAAATTTTGGCACGTTGATTTCAATCAATATTTCAATAATTTGTATAATATTCATGCAGCTTTTATAAACAGAATTTTACACTGCATGCATATTATTAAATATGAAATTATAGTATATTATATAGAAACAATAGGTTTGTTCGTAAATACACAATCAGATAATAATCAATGATTAGATTTCCCTTATGTTTATACTTGTATAATACAGAAGGTTCGTTTGATTATTGTTTCATGAATGTACGAATAGACCTAACGCTAGAACAAAAATATATATTAAAAAAAATCACAAAAGAACGTACCATATGAACTTGTTTGTAATGATTTGTAATGATATCTTTACCTAATCAAGATGGAGTAGCAATAAAAAAAATCGTTAAAATTAATGTTCAACGTACTGATAACTATATGAAACAATGATAGGCAATCATGTACTGCTATACCAATATATCTATATTACATAAGCAGGGAAAATCGTAATAATCGGTTCATTCTAACTCTATATATATGCCAGAAGGGAAATGTATCATCATTGGTTTGATTATAATACTATTGAGCTATTGAGCACTGCATGTAGGTATTATACTATCAGAGAGAGAGAGAGAGAGAGAGAGAGAGAGAGAGAGAGAGAGAGAGAGAGAGAGAGAGAGAGAGAGAGAGAGAGAGAGAGAGAGTACACTGAAGGACAATATAATACCCTATTGCCATTTTCTAGTGTTGTTACGCCTTGTATAATATACGTAATACAGGTGCGGTTCATTTTTAATTTTATTGTGGATCAATATATAGTCAAGTTCATCACATATAATATATAAAAACTGCAAATTTGCAAACATTTGATTAACTTTATAATAGGTAAAATAAATTACACCTTGGGTGAAATAATAAAATAAAATATTATTATGTACATGAGTGTACATTGTAACATGGATGGGGTTATACGTCGGCACTTATTCCCATAATATTGTATATTACAGAACCTAATGGAGGCTGGAGGCATCCAGCACCACATTTGCAATTATGTATGTAGTCACCCAGTTCACAGTTGCATGGCCGGGTGTTGTTCAGTGTAATAATGTGGGTGTCATTGCCTGTAGTATAAGCTATATATACCTACCCTCATACAGGTAGGCAGTTATATTCATAGGTGATTGACCAAAATGTTATATTATTAAATGAAAGCATATTACATGTAATAAAAGGCGGGGGCTGAATAGAGAATATATACCGGCATATTGCGTACTTGTATATTATAAGCAAGTAAGCGACTTCACTTTTTATTTTACTTTCTATTCATGTCCTGTTATCAACGTATGACTTTTTTGCAGTGTTCAAGCTTGCTGACTCTCTTGATTGTTCTCTATATAATATATATACCGTATCCCCATATTCAATGTGCATGTGCAATTGCTTTTGGGCAGTTACCTTATAATAAGTATATATGAAGTTGGACAATCATATTATTCTAAATTAGTATTCACATAAAATATAACACATCTATCTGTTTTAATAGAACCGTTGATTAAACACAACGTAGTTTATTTTTCGCACGCAATATGTTTTTTTTTGTTCTTTTTTTAAAGGTATAAAACAATAATTTTTGCAAAAAAGGTTTCATATTGCTAATTTTTTTTTTTAATATTAATATTTTTTTGTTTGCTTGTACGTTCGGAATTGTATATTAATTAAATGTAAATACGTTTAATATATATATATATATATATATATATATATATATATATATATATATATTTATATATATATATATATATATTATATATATATATATATTATATATATATATATACATATATATATATACATATATATATATATATATTATATACTGTTATGAATTATATAAAGACTAAAAAATAAATAAAATATTTTCAAAGAGTTCATTGTAACTATATACTTCATACATATAGTTTATAAATAAGAAAAAAAAATCACATTTTAAAAACATGTAATTTATTGTTTATACGTTTATACAATACATAAAACGTAGAAATAATGTGAAAAACTAAAATATATTATTTCTGAGAATAATGATATTTAAATAAATTTACAATATACCTTACGTTTCTCATGCATGCATATTATACATGTAAATTATTCACGCATATCAACATTATCAACACATTTAATATATTCATCGATCTACAAGAAATAATATATATAATATGACTTATTCGCCATAATATCAAACTTTATGATATTATATTATACTTAAACTGAAAGAGAAGCACGTACTTTGGATTGAAACAGAATCCCACATAAGCCAGCAGTGTCTTTGTGTATACTACTACTGAGCCATCTAGTTAAGGCAATATGTACTTATTAAAATAAAATTCTTATCTTTGAAAGTGTTGCCATAAATCGATTCGCTCACATGACATTGACATTTTAGAAATAATATCAAAATCGTTAAAAAAAAAAAAAAAAAAAAAATCAAGTCAATATATGAAATTATTGAAGCAATGTTGAGGAATGCTTTACAATTATGTTTGATTGCAAAGAATGCATCTTAACATTCAAAATCAAATAATAATAACATAACAATGTACTTATTTTTTCTAGACACGCCAATCATTTTGTGAGCATGCAAGGAGCAGTGGCTCGTGTTAACAGACACCATAACAAGATATATATTATACTATAAAATATCAAGCTAGCACGTCCATAATTATATTATACTAGTGGTGTGTCAATGACCGTCTTACGAATTGGTCCATCATCACGACAGGGATTCCCAAGACGAGTTTATGCAGTGCAACTACAACAACAGCCGCCGCCTTAAAGATTATTCATCATGCAGGTTGTGTATATGCATATAATACATATTATTATTATTATATCTGATGACTGCATACCAGCTACCGCTGCCGACACTTCTGTATAATAATACTCTGCTGGTCACTTTCATCTTTCAAAGGCATGACCAATTTTATTTCAAACCACAAAATGAGCTTTGTGTTTGCCTTTTTATCATACGAAATAATGATGTTTTCTTCATCTTATACTCTATTTATTATTATATGATATTATAATATATTTATGTGTATCATTATAGTATATAATACTAATGCTCCATCAACACACACCAAGTTATTAACATTTTCTTCTTACCACAATTTGATTTATATAATTATGTAATCTAATAAAGTCTATTAAAGTTTAAATAAAATTGTTATAACAACAACATTTTTTTTTTTTTTTTTTGCAAATTATTATAATTATTTTATTTTCATTTATGTTGAATGTTTGGAATCCAAAATAAGCTATGCATAGGTCTATATAGAAAAAGAGGTTGGGTGGACCGACTAACCACGTCCCATGTATTTTAACCCTATTATGTTAAGATAAATCCTTAGGGGGGATACAAAATTATAGTGTTTGTTGTTACTTATAGTATGGATAAGTTATACAATGACGTATACTCTTAATTATTCTTAAAACTACATTTACCTTTTAACCAGAGAAAATGTAATGCAGCCGGTACCAAGGACCAGAACATGTAAACACTGAGCCTGTAGCCGTCTCTTGTTATGAAGAAGCGTATGAGTGAAGATGAGAGAGAGAGAGAGAGAGAGAGAGAGAGAGAGAGAGAGTTATTAAAACGCTAGCAGCGTTGCTTGTAGCAATTTATGTTTGCGTTGTTGTGTTTCTCATTCTCCTGGCTGCCTGCCTTCTGCTTGCTGCCATCTACTTCCATAATATATACACACAATATTTGTATATACGTATATCTACTCACGCAATGTGTAATAATAACCTTCTCTCTGTGAAGTTGATGTGATGCTCTTTCTTTCCTTATATATTCCTCTATAATATAGATGATGATTATTATTATTATGGTACACGTTTAGACTTGTTTGGCTTGCGGTTCCTCCCTCCATCCCCTCTACAAAATTTTATGTTATTACTTTTAGCCTAAAGCACTTCGTATATTTTCTACGTATATAATAAATAATTAGAGAAGAAAGGAAATACAAATATTTAATTATTTTTTTACCCCGTAT
>OX463788.1:38484750-38574750 GCA_949825025.1 Siphlonurus alternatus | reverse complement strand
TATAGTAAAAGATTAGTATTTTACAACGTGAGAAAGTGCCCTCGAGAGATTCCTCTTTTATGACTGACTCGCTCTTGGTTGCACATCTTCAATATCATCACAAAATCTCTCTCTCTCTCTCTCTCTCTCTCTCTCTCTCTCTCTCTCTCTCTCTCTCTCTCTGTCTCTGTCTCTGTCTCTCTCTCTCTCTCTCTCTCTCTCTGTCTCTCTCTCTCTCTCTCTCTTTCTCTCTCTCTCTCTCTCTCTAATTTTTTTTCATTTTATATGTAACACGAGATTTAGCAAGGTCTATTCAAATAACCATTTTAGATTCTTTTGTCAAAAACTTTATGTAAAAAGAGGAATTAAGCAAACCGCAGGAATTTCTTTTATTGAATGTAAATTTGCATTGAATTGATTTTTTTATATAAAAAATCATGATGTAATATTGAAGTTCTTTAACCGTTCAAAAACTTTAGAAACACCAGCAATGCAAAGAAATTGTTACAATTATTTACAAAACACAAATAAAAATTCATAATGTTGGTTTTACACTTATTATAGTTATTATAAATAAAATTGTTTAGTATTTTTTATATATATTTTTTTTATATTAATTTCAAAATAGTTGACGATGCATGTTTTTATATATATAAGCACATAATACGTAATTATGCAGTATATGTTATTTTGGTTGCAGGCTGAATCTGGCGTGATATATTATAAAATTGTTGGTTGCATGATGATTGTTCCCACCTTAAATACGAAGCTGCACAAGCAACATCATGCTGATCATGATGAGATTCTTGTTGGTCATGTGGCCTTGAGTGTTACTGACTGCTGATGCTGCATGCATCACAGCCGTGCATCTTCTCAAGTCATTGGGTATATATATATATTATCTTCTAGACACAATGGCTCTCTCTCTCTCTCTCTCTCTACTCCCTCGATCGAGCTCCTCAACAGCCAACAAGCAGCGTACGTACTAAAGTGGCGACAAGCCAAGTACTGACTTACTTCAATTCAAATCTACATTAGAGGTTATTTTTTTAGATATCCACTTCTAGAAAACTACGTTACTTGGAACAAGAATAGTTATATCTCCGTCGACGTCACGGTCTCTCTCTTTTTTTTCTCTCTTTCTCTCTCACTTTTCACGCCGTCTCCATATCGTGAGAGCCCAAATGATTGTCGTCCGTGATAGCTAGCATTCACGAGGGCGGGTGGGGATTATACGTTGTTCGCCGCAACTTGGCGGCGCCCCTCCTCCCACCCTCAAGAAGGCTGGCTCACTGGAGTGATGGAGAATGGAGGCCGATGGCTACATATTGCTGGAGAGAGAGGTTGAATGGTTCTCCGTGGCAGAGGAAATTGAAGGGTTGCATAGAATGAAAAACTGTTTATTCCTTAAGTTTCATATTTCATATCCAATATTCTCATTCTTTATCGATAATCGAGAAAATTATTAACAAAATAAAAATGAAAATATCATGATAAACTTTTATTAAAAAGTGACATCATATAGAATATTGGACATTTTTTTTATGACTATCGCTGAAACTGTGAGCGTTCTGGCACACTCGGTCAAACATTGTTCCACTTTCAAAAATATTCCATGTTTATCAATAAATTATTTTATAAATAAATTATTTCAAAATAACTTAAAATATAGAAAAAAAAATCAATACTATAATATTTTATTTTTAATTATATTGTTCATTTGTTTAAAATTAATTAAATAAACGTATGAAAAAACTTAATAATACGGAAGTTTGTCATTAGAGTTCATTTATATATAATATATAATTATATATATATAATATATATATATATTATATATTATATTTAATATTTGTATTAATATTTTTATTCTTGTAAGATGGATATTAAATTTCAGCACGAGGCATTATTCCATCAGATTTTGTCCTCAAGTTATTGTCGTATTGCTTTTTCGTAGCTGCAGGCAGACTTTGAGGCTGATGATGGAGCTTTGTTTGCTTCCAGGATAAGCCGCGGACGTCCGCCGGCTCTGGCTGAGACACCAAAACCCGCGTGACGCACGTCCGCTGAAGGTACGAGGACGCAAACGAGGAATAACTGCCAGTGTCATTGACGTGACCTTCAAGTCGAGCTAGTCAACACAATAATAATCATCATCATAATAATAAAAAGTGCACAAAACAATAGAACTATTTAAGCAGCCAATATTATACCACACTCACGCATCGTGCATGAAAAGGAAAAGGAATGTTATTTAAAAATAATTATATATGACAAGGGGAAAAAAAATAAAAAAAGGAAACATTCGTTTTCAATGCTAAATTCTGTTAAATACAATTTTTAACATTTTTTTATTTAAAAAAAAATAATAACAAAAAAATTATTTTAATATGATGGAAAAGAAAACGAGATAAATACCGAAAAAACACTAACATCCTTTGTCGTTTGTATTGTGATACAAACATATTGTGCAGCACATAATATATATTTATTTATTTTTTTTAAATCGGGAACAACAAAAGAGAATATCCGTCTATTATTAATGTCATGCTCAATGAAACATTAGTAAATAATATAACATAATATTCATTTTTTTTTCTTTTAACTGTATAATATGGTCGAGTCACATTAACACTTAACCAAACATAATACTATGAACGTGTGAAATTGATTAAAATGATATGATTTCAATAAAAATGTCATCAAATTATAATTTAATTTAGATCATATAAATGATAGTTCTGCATACTTGCTGTTGTTGGTAGTTTTTTTTTAATAAATAATGTTTCAGCTTTTTATATTATTATTGTTATATACTATGTATATTTTAAACTAAAGGTGATTCATGTTGTTGAATTTTTCCGTTATAAATCTAAATTTTTATCTCACTTTAATGTTTCATTATGATATAGAGCTGCCGCCGCGGTAAACATGTCGGATCAAGAAAGGAAATATTACTCACGGTAATAAGATTCTCCTCTTGCAGGTTCACCCACCTCTCACCTTCAGTCTCTCGTACGTCTCGTTTGTTTCTCTATGTACACCTCACTACAACGAGTTTTAATTTCAACGGATAAAAAGAAGAGGATCTGTAATTTCAGAGGACATTAAAAAAGTACCAAGTCATGATCAATCCCAAAAAGTTTCAGTACCCCACACTACCATGATATAGACTGCACTATATATATTACACACAAAAACAGAGCATGGGGTCTTTCTCATATTGTACCAGGGATGCTTGTTGCTGGTTTTGCTATGTATTATATAGTGCTATACGTTTAGTTGACTGTAGAAAAAGTATGTGGGGATGCATTGAAAATTTGAATTATTTTCAAATATCAAGTCTGTAGAGTCATCTTCTCCTCTCCGCCAAAGTTACAAAATTGCATCACTTCCCTATATATATATATAAAGAGCACTCTGAAATTATTATATCATGATTTTAAAATTCCAATTGTAATTATGGAGACATAATGTAGACACAACATGCTCTATAATGTCAGTATAATACAGTGGCGTAGCCACGGGGGGGGGGGGTTTCGGGGTTTAAACCCCCCCCCATGAAGATCGAGTAGTGACTGGATATAAGAAGAAAAAAGGAAAAATTATAGAAATTTGAAAAAAAAAAAGTTAAATAAAAAATTGAAATTTAGGGGTATCAAGTAGTCTTTTCTTTAAAATAAACAAATTATAAGTTCGCCAATTTTAACAGGAAAAAGTGTGACTCATAAATAAATGTTTTATTTCCCTTACAAACTGCATGTGCATATAACTACTATTGTATAAATTAAAACGCGCGTGTGCCGCACTTTCATTTAATTGGTTGCTCCACGCGCCCGGTGCAGACAAAATTTAACAAAAATAAGAGAAGCAATTCCCTTTTTTATTTTTCACAATATCTTAATGATGTGAACTTGGATTATTAAATAAATTTTAAAAATCAAATTCAATTAAATGACACGTACACTGATTCTATAAAAATAATATAAAGTGGTTACATGAATTACTTGATTTAATTAAAATGATTTACTCAAAGCTTTATTTATTATACGCACGTATTCAAAAGAAATTGAAAAATGGGGTGAAAAAAAATATAAAATGCTAAAAAAATTGCATCAGGCCATATATTTTACCCTCTATTAATATAATAGTATTTTTCCATTATTTTACCCTAAAAAAGGGGCGTGTCCTTAAAAAAAATCGCGCCTGCGGCGGGCTATTGGGGGGCTTCGCCCCCCAAACCCCCCAAACCCCCCAGTGGGCTCTTCTCAATCTTTGTCCTGAAGAACCCCCCCCTTGGGCAAATCCTGGCTACGCCACTGGTATAATACATAATTATATTATAAGGCAGTAAAATGAAGAATAAACTTTAACATTAAACTTTGAAGGCAGATAAGTAAATTTGCGAATCCATCGCATATATAGTGATCGGAACCAGGAAACTGTTGTATTTCAAATTTGTTTGCTCATTAATTATACAAAAGGGGGGGGGGGGTTGGATTCAATGTTTAATATATATATATAAACCAATTAATTGTAAGTTTTATTGTCATTAAAAATTCAATTTTTTTGTCAAAACATCAAAGGTTTATGTTATGATATTGCTATATAATCATTCTATTTATATGGATGTTTAAATATTCTTATTATACATATTTTATAAAATTGCAATTAACAAATTATTTAAATTGCATAATTAATTATATTATATTTATATATATTTTTTTTAATTACGAAGAAATACGAATTTAGCAGGCTTACAAATTTTATGTTTCTTGTTTGAAAAAAAGTCACAAATAGAAAATTTCAAATTTTAGCACCAAAAATCAAATGGACCATCATCCTTTCACATATTGATATTAGAGAACTCTCATATATTTTATTTTATATATAATATATACCCTTTTTATTTTTGGTGAAAAAAAAATCAAATCCTCATTTGCAGCTTTGGAACGGGAAAGCTTTAATATTAGACGATCGAAAATAAATATTTTATTGCTTGTAAAAAAAAAAAAAGTTAAAAAGCTTGAAACATTGATGTTTGATGTATCCATTATTGTTCAATTTGGTACTACTCTAGATAAGTTGCTTTTTTTTTTCCTTCTTTTTATAGTGTTACATCGTTCGAATAAGGTTTTTGTTGAAATGGTCAAGTTCATATAGAGCAAGCTGAGGGTATTACTGTGATGTGCGATATCCAGCACTTGCGTGCGTAGAATAGTGAAAAAAAGTGATGATGGAAATAAAAATAAGAGTATAATATAATATATATGTTTTTACACTTTTTACCATGGATCTAAAAGGTCTTCTTCCTTTCTGACCATTTCTAGTTGAAGTATCCGGTTTAGAAGTATATACGAATGGTGATGCGAGTTGACGTTAATTTACAGTCAGTATCGATGAATGGATTTAAGGTAGGTAACCAACATGCAGAACATCACACACAGAACAAAAGCTGGTGACATACATTGTATACATGGTATTGCTCTTGCTCGTATTTTATCATACAAAAGTTTAGAGAGAAATAAAACACAAAATTTGGTTACGATGTTTAATTTTATATAATATCGTAATTAAAATATTTTAATTATATTGATAATAAAGTAAATAAATATACATTATAATACGTCACACTTTCTGAATGACATTATTATACGCATGCTGTTGCTTGTTATTACAATTACTATAATTTTAAAAGCACGTGCTGTTTGTCTATGTTATTTTTTTTTTGTCATCATCAATTGTAATTCTATGTCTGTTATGTCAGTATATGGAGATCAACACACAATGAAATGCTGTGACACACACAAATTATTTTCATACAACATGCAAGAAGAGAAAAGACTTTTGTTTCGCTTGGCAGATAGAGCTTGAAATATTAATAAACTAACTACAGTGGATATAATACTTAACTTGCTAGAGAAAGTATATGAAATATAATTAGAGTAAATTGAAATAATAAATTGATCAACCTGAAACTATGTACACCATATTATATAATGCATATATATATACTGTTTGAAATTTTAGTAATGTAGTTTTAAGTAGCTTATGGATCTATATAATCCATTTAATTTGATATATATATGTGTATGTTGTTTGCATTTAGATTTATATAGTAATGTATACAAATGCATAGGCATGGACATGTTTGATAAAATACACATTGCTATGCAAACTTGTAGAGTTGAATCATCAAATAAATGTATGTAATATATAGTACATACATGGTACTAGTATTTTTTACTACTGTGTACTGACCGTATATATGCACATCAGCAAAAACATGGATAATATGCTGAAAGAAAGCAATATATATTCATTTTATATATTATATACCAATCGAACTATAGTTACTGAAAAAGTTTTATTTTTTTTTTGTTTCTATATTATTTTTTGTAAATGAAGTAAGTATCGTATATTATAAAGAACAGCCATATTTTCGCTGGTATTATGAAAAAAAGTGACTGAAACAACCGAGGGGCAATTTTTTTTATTACATATCATGCACAACAAAAATCAGTCCCTGGAGATCTCGGAACTTGTTACCTTGATTTTTAAAGGATTTTTAAGAAAATTTTAAACGTGTTATCAATAAGTGGCATGCGAAATTTTCAGTCAATTTGCCTCAAGGAAGGAAGGCTGTCCTTGGAACTGCATGTCTGACTAGTTTGGTCACAAATGAGGTAGAAATGAATTTAACATTATCGAGCCCTCTCTCAACGACAAATACTGTGGAAAAAACGTTCTCTTGAATTTTATACTGAACACAGCAGGGGCTTGTTATTATTATTAAGATTGATTTTACAACATTGACGAAATTTAAAATTTATATCATATTTTTTCCCGATTCCAGCAGCAATTAAGAATCTTTAAAAAATGAAAATATAATTGTATTCAATATTATGTAAATGTAATTATATATATATATTAAATACAATTTTTAATTGCTTTATTTTTTTCTTTCCATCTTTATATATATATATATATATATATATATATATATATATATATATATATATATATATATATTATATTGGTGCTGTTAAACTGATTCAATGCCTGAAAGAAATTGTCAGCAAGCAATCAATGTTTAAGTTGATGACGTCATAGTTTTTCCAAAATAGGGATTGAATGAGGTACTTATATTATTATTTATTAAAAATATACTTAAAAAAAGAAAAAGTATTTAAGGCTTAAGAGAGGGAGGATTTTGTTTTTTTAAATTCATTTTTAATGAAATAAAAAAATTAGCATTGTTCATTATAAATAAATTATACTGAAAATTTCTTTCATTTTTAAATTCATTATTATTTTTCTTAATTATTCAACTTCAAGGAGATTAAAAAGAAAGAACAAAAAATCTTTAACGAAGCTAAATTATTGTTTTCATATTATATTCTATTTGCATAAAAAACTTGCTTATTCTGTAATAAAATTTTATGTTAAGTGCAATTACTTGTATATTTTTTTTGTAAATAAAAATTTAGTTGATATCATTGAAAGTAAAAGTATAATTACAATTTTTGTAAACATATGGTCATAATATATTCCTCTTTCTAGATTTAAATTCCTACAAATATTTTTTACAATAGTTCTTCGTTATTGTATTATTACAAAGAAAGGGAATGATATGATGCAGCATCAGAAGAGCGTGTAGCTGTGAGAGCTCGCGTGGTAGAGGGGCGATCGAGTGTCAGACTGGCCAGCTAAGTTCAAGGGCAGCTAGCAGCCAACACAGCCAGCCAGCCAGCGTGCTCTTGCCGTGTCCTCCGTTGATCTCTGCTCCGTCGACTGCTGCACTCACTGCTCAGGATGCACGAGTGACCACCACCTTACATACAGTTAAGGTAGAGATAATACAGATCAGCTGGCCCAATGCTAAAAAAATCCCATTCATAAAAATTATGAAAAAAAATCTAAGTGTTCTCCTCTACATCCCCTATCAGTAGGTAAAATATCAGGTATACAAAAACGAGCTAGTTTTCGAGTTATTAATTTTTAAAGTTGACCAATTTAACATGGAAGTTCCATTTCTCCATGTTAAATTAGTCAACTTTAAAAATTAATAACTCGAAAACTAGCTCGTTTTTTTTATACCTGATATTTTACCTACTGATAGGGGATGTAGAGGAGAACATTTTAAATTTTTTTCATAATTTTTATGAATGGGATTTTTTTAGCATTGGGCCAGCTGATCCGTATTATCTCTACCTTAAATTAATTTTATATTCCCAATGGAAGTGATTAAAGGTTTCTTCACCTTTTTCTTCGTATTTGAAAATTTTGCAGACATTATTCTCACAATCAGAGTTCACTTCCATGACACACAAGAGGATTATATACATATTATTACTTTCTGTTCATTTTAAAGAGAATATTATTAAATTAATTTGGTGTACCTTACGCTTCATTATAACATAACATTTATAACAAGCATCCATGTAACATCCTGTAATACACCCCAGGACAATCCGAATGTTGTCTTGTAATGCAGACTTTTTTTTTTTGTGGAGGTGTATAGATAGTGCTTTAAAAAAATAATAATAAAAAGTACTGTTCATGCAATCTGTTCTCAACTTTGTAGCAAATCTACATCTCGTTGTCTTGGAGAGCTGCAGCAACAGCAACTTAGATAACGTTATGATTGTACTTAGCTGTACACTCTCACTATTAAGTACATTCCATAGCAGCCAAGTTAGGTCATGTATACATACATACTTATACATAACACCTCCGTCGTCACATACCATACCATAAAACAGCAGCGGCGACTCACAAGCAATGAAATAAAAAAGTTATACATTGCATTAACGAGCAATTAATGGTCATTTACTTGTAATGAAAGAAAAAAAGAGTTAAATATTATTATTTAATTCCATTGAAATATATTATTGGAATAATGAATCTAACTGTTCTAAACAGTAATAAAATTTCCAATTACAAATTTCATAGTATTTTTTTTAATAAAAAAACAAGGGTGTGTGTGTGGTATACAAATATATTTGAAAACGCCATGCATATTAATATCCACTGGCTAACAAAATTGAAAAAAAAATGTATTTCTATTAAATTTCCATTTATTAAGTTCTAAAAAAGTTTTTATTTTTTTTTTGTTGATTTATGAACATTTTTTTAATTAATTCACTAACCTTTAGTATACGAGATTTACATTACACATGATGTGTATAAAGTTTTATCATATATAATTATTATATATTTAGCCTTCCCAAGTTTACTTTAGTATATATTATATACATAATATGTGAGAATTCTATAATACTGTCTTGGAAAATTGAAAAGTCGGATTTTCGTATTTAACATGACAATGTTAAATATGACAATGTATTAGAACTTTAGGATAATCTTTTCATAATTTGTAATTTTGAGTTTTGTTATTTCTTAAGAAAAAAACAACAACATATATTATATATTATTTGTACTCTGACATAGAAAAAAAAATGTCATTCAATTTTCAATTTATTTAATATATTTTTTGTTTAATTTATTTTGTAAGGGGAAATAATGTGTTTGAATTCAACAATAACTATATTAAGGGTCTTGAAGAAAAATATTTATGTATTTTGTATCGGCCAATAAGGTTATATTTAATAACCTTGGCTGATCTTGTAAATTAAAATATGACCAATAAAAAAAAAACAAGACGGTGCCATGCTATATATATATATATATATATATATATATATATATATATATATATATATATATATATATATATATACATACTGTATAGTTCTCTCTCTCTCTCTCTCTCTCTCTCTCTCTCTCTCTCTCTCTTGTTGTTTCTGCTATTATCATTATCATCAAGGATTAAATTTTGTAAGCTTTTTTTATGGAAAAAGTTTTCAGCATTTCACCAACAAAACAATAATAGAGCAAAATGAGCACGGCGGGACAGTAAAAGAAAATATGGTTGCATCAATAATTCTATACTTCTATAAATTTAGCTGACTTCTCTCGTTACACAATTAAAAAAATATTCATAGAGTTGTAATTTTTACTAATTAATATTCCTGTAATAACAGTTGAGCTACCATTTAAATATCATATTGCATACTGATGAACAGTCAAATATTTTTAAAGGGGTGGGTACGCATGACATTTGATCACAATTTACAGCGTAATTTCACCTGTGTCCGTAAAAGTATATATTTTAAATAATTAACTTTTGTTTGAACTATTATATTTTGTGTATAAATATTAACTCATAAAATTTTAATTAAAGTTATTAAAAGGCACTTCATGTGTAACATTATTTAATGTGTAAAATCGATAACAACAGTTAATTATTTTATACAAAATTATTTACAAAACAAAAAATGGGAAATTTATATTTTTACTAACATATCCAAGCATATCTGTTGCTTTTGATAAGTGAATTTTGCCCCTCTATATATAGATTACTATTTTTACTCAATGTATATAAAGCTGATGGTAAGTAAGTAAGCTGACTCTTGCCGTGTTGTAAAAATTTTTTTAATAAATAAAAAGCCTACACGGTATAACACGTTACAATTTTGCATACAATTTTTCATTACAAGAAAATTTCATCTGTCTACATTCAAACAAACGGATATCATGAAGTTTTCCTGTAAGGAAATATTGTATGAAATAATTAGATTAATTAGAAAATTTGTATCGTGTATATAATGCCGCGGCTAAAAAAAGGAAAGCAAATATCTAAAAGGCTTACAGGATATACTGAATATTCAATTTAATTTAAATATTTTAAACACAATAAAAAATTACTGATTCAACAGTTTTTTTAACGTTCATAAAATTTATAAAATGAAGTGTATAATAAATAATATCTGGGAGTTTTATAATAATTATACAATAAGATCTAATTTGTTAATATAATATCAAATAATTGATAGGATTATAATATAATAATATATAAATAATAATGATTAATACATTATTAATTTTAATTCTACAAATGTTATGATTTTGTTTATTTTTTATAACAGGTATTGTAAACAATATATAATTATACCTTTCGGTCATATTTTGTATAATAATTACAATAAAAAATATAATTATAATACAATAGTGGAACAGAAATTTACATGCTGTCGAACGCAGAGTTCAATTACTTTTATACATTACATTCATTTTTAAAAAATAATTTTTTTAATTCTTTAATTTCCCTTTTTTTAAATGTTAATTTGAATGAAATAATTGGTAGTGATGTTAATTATTTTAATTTCAATCTGAAATTATTTATTATTAATAGGTTGTAAAAGAAATTTTATTTTATAACGAGGATGCTTTTTTAATGACATGCCCTCAAAGATAAGATCATTACAATGTATCCTCAATAGAGGATTTGAATTACAATTACTGTTTGCAATAATGGGGAATTCTCCTACATTTATTTTAATTCTTTTTCAGATGCTCTATGCCTTGAAATTAAATGTCCCAAAACAAAAAAGTTTCAATTTTCAAAATTGGAGACACGGGAATTTTTTAAAAATCTTCCTTCTTTTGAATTTAGCGCCAAAACGTGACGTAGAAACTGCCTTATAGCAGGCGAAATTTTCCTGTAATAAATTTATATTTTCGATTATCACTCTTAAAGTAAACTGATATTAGAGACAAAACTATTGATACTAGGGTAGAAAAACCCGCTGATTTCGATCGTGTTAACTAAAATTTATAGCCAATCACTCCTTGACGCTCAAACTATGATATCAGGCAGTTGTTGTGTGTTAACTAGGGAGTTTCTACGTCACAATTTTCAGGTTTGCGCGCGGGTTGCATACTTTGCCCCTATTCTAATAAACCCTTCAGAGTCTCCAAATTTGAGTTAAAAAAGTTGAAACCTAAGTCAAACTTATTGTTAATACGTACCCTATCATAATATAGTAGTTAAATTAAAATTTGAGTTGTAAGAGAATTCCCCATTATTATTTACCTTTTTATTTAGTAAAAATTGGATTAATTCACAATATTTTTTTTCCCTTACTTCAACTATTTTGAGCGTTTGCTGCTGTGGATTGAGTTTTATTTTCACTCTTATTGAAAGGCACAAATTTCAAACTCTTATTGGGAAATGGAAAAATATTATAGAGATATGACTCATCTACTATATATTGAACACGTAATAGGATTCATTGATATAATGTAAAGAGTTAGATCATATTGCAATTGCAGAAATTTCATATATTTACCTATATTAATTTTCAGAACGACGGGGGTTGGTTGAACAAGAATACATTTATGTACAGTACTGATCAGAAAAACATGATAGTTAACAACATAATTTCTGAAACTGTGACGTATTTTGAGTTCCAAGAAAACGATCACCAGTCACCAGAGCACATCATATATAAATGCACTTTCACTCGCCAGCTTACTTGCTAATTGAAAAATAAAGATTGAAAAAACATGTCATGAATTTGACATATTTTTTCTTTATTCCTCCTTAAAAAAATGACAACAGAATAAATTATTAATCAAATAATAAATGGAAAAATATATAACTTTAATATTATTCAATTAATATAGAGAGCTCTACAACGCATATAAATGTACAGTTCCTTAAGTTAAAAATTTAAATACTTGCATTATAAAAAATTAGAATCTATAAACCTAGGTATTCCAATTTTTAACTTTCAGAACAGTACACTTTCCATAACATAAATGTTATCATCACAGGTGTAACGCAGATCGTTGATTTTAACTTTTATGTTAAGGAGAGTGTATTACGCATTTAATATACCTATACATTCATGATTATATGACAGTGATGCATATTATTTTAAGATTGAGGAATTTGCATGCGTGAATCTGATTGGCTTCATCGAAAGAGAGGGCGGAGAAATACATGTGTGAATTTTATGCGAATTTTTTTAGCACTTCAAGTATGCTCAAATGCATATTTAAAAGATGCACTTTACCTGGAGGCGATGGCGGATCGCCAGTGACGTCATCGCTATGTCAGGTTCAGTTCACTATAGATACGCATACCTGTACGCACCTGCATAACAGGTAGCCAATCAAAAACAATCTAGCCAAAATTCAAAATTTCAAATGCCTAGCCTATGAGTTTTAAAACTTAAAAAATGCACATTATTCCATATACGCGTACTGTAAAAACACACTGGGAGATAAGTAATATTACAAACGTACCTTTCATCATATTTAAATAATAGAAATAGTTTCGCAAATAGATTCATTTAATCGAAGAGAAGTTGCAATATCAAGTCCTGCCACCACTTTCTCTGTTTAAATTATTGGCGCCGTCATGCAGCAATCAGCCAATAAAAATGTGTAAATTTATCATACCGGACTCCTTCCGTATCTGCTGATTATCTATTGAATTATTTTATTAAACCTAAAACTGAGCCTCTTTTCTTATCTACGAAGATAGTAGGATGCCGTTGGATTCAATATTTAACTTTATTAAGACCCTTGAATCATAATTTTTCAATGTCTTTTCAACCCCTTGTTTGCTGCTGCTGAAACCAGTAACGGAAGGATTGAAAAATAAATACAGTTTTAATTTCAATACTCCTAGCCTGGCCGTATATGTGGCTCAGTGGAAAAGCACTCGCCTTCCATGCAAGAAGTTTTAGGTTCAAATCCCCTCTGGTTTATTTTACATTTTTAGTACCACGAAGAAGTTTCTTTCATATTTTTAATTCAAACGGGGTAAAATAGTTTTGTTTATAATGTCTTATTAATTTTTCTATCATTGTATGAAACGCTTTTTTTTTTTTTTTTTTTTTTTTGCAAAGTTTTTTAAGTGCGTATTTATATGAAAAAGTGTGAGTTATAATAGTATAATATAATTTTATTGTAAGAAAAAATAAGATTATTTTACCCCGTACGTTTGAATTAATTCTTCGTGCTACTAAAAATGTAAAATGAACCAGAGGGGATTTGAACCTAAAACTTTTTGCATGGAAGGCGAGTGCTTTTCCACTGAGCCACATACGGTCAGACTAGGAGTATTGAAATTAAATTAAACTGTATTTATTTTTCAATCCTTCCGTTACTGGTTTCAGCAGCAGCAAACAAGGGGTTGAAAAGACATTGAAAAATTATGATTCAAGGGTCTTAATAAAGTTAAATATTGAATCCTACGGCATCCTACTATCTTCGTAGATAAGAAAAGAGGCTCAGTTTTAGGCTTAATAAAATAATTCAATAGATAATCCTCAGTTACGGAAGGAGTCCGGTATGATAAATTTACACATTTTTATTGGCTGATTGCTGCATGACGGCGCCAATAATTTAAACAGAGAAAGTGGTGGCAGGACTTGATATTGCAACTTCTCTTCGATTAAATGAATCTATTTGCGAAACTATTTCTATTATTTAAATATGATGAAAGGTACGTTTGTAATATTACTTATCTCCCAGTGTGTTTTTACAGTACGCGTATATGGAATAATGTGCATTTTTTAAGTTTTAAAACTCATAGGCTAGGCATTTGAAATTTTTAATTTTGGCTAGATTGTTTTTGATTGGCTACCTGTTATGCTGGTGCGTACAGGTATGCATATCTATAGTGAACCGAACCTGACATAGCGATGACGTCACTGGCGATCCGTCATTACCTCCAGGTAAAGTGCATCTTTTAAATATGCATTTGAGCATACTTGCAGTGCTAAAAAAATTCGCATAAAATTCACACATGTATTTCTCCGCCCCCTCTTTCGATTAAGCCAATCAGATTCACGTATGCAAATTCCTCAATGTTATTCTTATGAGACATATTCAACTGAAGAATAAATTATTATTGGTATGCATACTATATAGTTATAATGGCTGAGTAAACCATATATCCAACAGATAAATCACTATTTTCCTCTGGCTAAATTTTCTAAGGAGAAATCTATTATATATCATAAAGTGTATTTAATTATGTATACATAAATATAGTTGTATAGTTGTATAATGTATTGAACCGTATATACGTAGCACAAATTTGTGTGAAAAAGAATAATAATAATTTCTCATGTCCCATTTGATTGATTGATGGCACCCATGGTTATGACTGATCTCTTAGTTTTCTACTATTGTTCGGTACTGAAGATATCCGTCCTTCATAATACCAGCAAAGTGTAATTGAACTCAACAAGAGAAATTTGTTTTTCGTAACTCCAACAAACAAAGCGTCTTCGCCGTTGATGTAAATTATGTATATATATTTTTTTTAAAATAAACTTTATCCTGCTGTATTATATACCTATATATAAATATATTAAAAAGGTTGCCTCAGGCACAAATTTCATTCTTAAATCTCAATAATAAAAAACAACAATTTTTCAAATGTTAAAAACGCACAAGGAAAATATTAAATTCTTTATTATTATAATGAAAAGTTAATTAATAATACATAAATTTCATTTTTATAAAATTAAATTTACTTTTTTGAAGCTGTAACTTAATAATAACTTATTAGTGAGATATTCAAAATATAATGTATATAGAAGTTAAAAAACATAATTATAATGAATTTCTTTCATGGGCATTTTTAGTAATTTTTACATGACATTTCTGTTCACTCACTTTTAATGAATTTTACACAGCTGCTTCTTTTCATTATAATTATTTAATGAAACTTTTAATATATTTGGAAAAAATCTATATGCATTTTGAAAATGATTTTAATGTATGCACCATCGAAACCGCAACACTAATTGAAAGAAAATTATATAAATGAAAAAAAAACTGCGGCCTGTGGTAAAATCTTTCTTTCGTATAGAGTATGAAGAGCTCATTAAAATTATTATTTTGTTGCAGTAGAAAAAGAGAGTAGTTTGTATATATTGTACTTGGAATAAAGAAAAATATTTTTGCCTGCAGCCTCTTGCCTACTATAATGTAAATTTACATACACTTCTACCGTATGCATATTGCCCTTACTTATTAAACAAAAGAACAAATAATACATTGTTTGCCAATTATTTCATACCAGTTTGCAAAGCTCCATAATTTTTATTACTTTGCTATAAAACCTCTATATAGCTGTATGTAATTTATACAAAAGTTTCCGAGTTTTATATATATACTTTGCGGAAATTAGACTCTTAAATTAATTGTGTGATAACAAACGAACGTGCACTCTTCTTTTTGCCTTGTTCACATTCTATTATTATTACTAAATTTATTTTATATTTATAAAAGCAACTTTAGGGCATTCAATTTTCGCAACCAATATTAAAATTGTTGCATATCCTCAAGGCGTGGAGATGCACGAGACTGCAAACAGACAATTATTCAAGGTGTGAGAAAGTGAATATTATTATATATTTATGTTTGGATTTGAAGTTTCTTAATATATATATATATATGTTAGCACCCAAAGCCGAATTCGGGCAAAAGCCGAAAAAAATGCTCACATCTAGTTCTGCGCATCACGAAATGAGCCAAAGCCGAAGTGAGTTTTTTTTTCGGCTTTGGCGCATTTCATTTTGAACAAAACTAGATCTGCTCAAATCGAAATGCGCCAAAGCCGATATGAGATTTTACTTCGGCTTTGGTGCATTTCATTTTGAGCAAAACTAGTTCTGCGCATAGCGGTTTGAGCAAAAGTCGAAATTATATTTTATTTCGGGTTTGGAGCAAAATTTTGAGCACATCTAGTTTTGCGCAAAATAAAGATGATTTTAATGACGAGATGATGATTTTAATTTTAATGATATTAATTTTAATTTTTTAAAAAGAAAAATAAAAAACTAAGACACCAAACTTATAATAAATATTAATATTGTGATCTAATTATATCTTTCAAGTGCTGTTTAAAAATAAATTAATTAGGGAAAAAATAATGAGGGCGATTCATGAAAGAAATATCCAGGTTTTTGTCCGCGTTTAACTTAACCACGTTTAGCCAGGTGATTTAACACGTAAAACAGGTATAGTTTAATTAAACGTGGTTAAGCTAAACGTGGTTAAAAACTGGTTAACCGCTTCGTGAATCGCGCCCAATGACTTTAAAATGTAATCATACAGTATAGGTATACGTACGTACATACCTTATAAAAAATATTGTAGAATCTGTTGTTTTTATAAAACACTCCACCATTTCTGTCACTTAGTTACTATTTGATTATGTTTTTGTTAAAGTAATAATTTTTTGTTTTAAGAACTATGCAGCTAAAATAAAATAGACATATACGCCACACGTTTTAAAGTATTCTTTTTAGATTCACTCGCTCTCACCATTAGAAATATTGTCATATATGCACGCGCGCACTTGTAAATTTCATAGTTCTATTATATGTCTTAGAATTTTAGGCTATCATGCAATACAGGTTGTTATCGGTACAACGAGATAAGAAAGTAGCATTTACCTCTGCAATGAAGTTTAACCCCATTTGATTGCCCTATATGTTTATGTATTGTGGCTGCTACAATGTTCAAAGAAATAGAACTATGAAATTTATAAGTACGTGCATGACAATATTTCTAATGGTGAGAGCGAGTGAATCTAAAGAATACTTTAAAACGTGTGGCGTATATATATGTCCATTTTATTTGAGCTGCAGTTCTTAAAAAAAAAAAAAATTATTAATTGAACAAAAACATAATCAAATAGTAATAATTAAGTGACAAAAATAGTGGTGTCTTTTATAAAAACAAGTAACAGATTCTGCAATATTTTTATAAGGTATGTACGTACATATACTGTATGATTACATTTTAAAGTCATTTTTTTTCCCTAATTAATTTATTTTTAAACAGCGCTTGAAAGATATTATTAATATTAATTAATATTAATTAATTAATAATAACATAATAATATTATGTTATTATTAATTAATAATAACATAATATAATAATATATTATAATAATAATAATAATAATAATTATAATTATAATAATAATTAATTAATAATTAATATTATTAATTAATATTAATATTTATTATAAGTTTGGTGTCTTAGTTTTTTATTTTTCTTTCTAAAAAATTAAAATTAATATCATTAAAATTAAAATCATCATCTCGTCATTAAAAATATTAAAATCATCTTTATTTTGCGCAAAACTAGATGTGCTCAAAATTTTGCTCCAAACCCGAAATAAAATATCATTTCGACTTTTGCTCAAACCGCGATGCGCAGAACTAGTTTTGCTCAAAATGAAATGCGCCAAAGCCGAAGTAAAATATCATATCGGCCTTGGCGCATTTCGATTTGAGCAGATCTAGTTTTGTTCAAAATGAAATGCGCCAAAGCCGAAAAAAAAACTCACTTCGGCTTTGGCTCATTTCGTGATGCGCAGAACTAGATGTGAGCATTTTTTTCGGCTTTTGCCCGAATTCGGCTTTGGGTGCTAACATATATATATATATATATATATATATATAGGTAACAATGTAATGCAATACGAGAATCATATGTTTACTACCTTATAGTAGAGAACCTAACATGTGTAAGCCCTTATTCAATTAATTTTTTCAAACTCTTCCTTCTTGCTGCACAACTTATGTATGGAAAGGAATCTTTTATAAAAAGTTAAAATATATTTTAGTTCAAATACGAACATAAATTTAGTAATTGGTCTCCTGATAACAATTAATTAATTTGATCATCATAATTGGATAAGGGATTAAGAGCGCAAGCATTATAATAACATACAAGATGACTACCTCCTGTTAAAAAAAAAATGGCATGTTCATAAATAACTCCTACAAATTTAGCTAATTTAAGACTTTTTTTATGCCTCCATCTGTTAAAAAAGTTAGAACTCCCAAGAGAACTAAAGTAAAGTTTGGTTGGTATCAGCTTAGCTCACTTCAGGATCTCACAGGTATCCTTGAAGCTTCTACTCTGGGCTCCAGTACATACAATCACTCCTGATTTGCCTTTCTGCTGCCTCAAGTATGGGGGTCAGTACCTGCCCACACATGATATTATTGTAATTAAAGAGCACAAAATAACAAATTTAACTTTTATAAAGTTTTCAGTAATATCTTCCTTTGTAATTCTAATTCATCATTGCAGCCATTCTATAATATAAAATAAAGCTGTTATTTTCTATGCATATCTCAATAACATTAAACAAAATATTTAACTTCTGGTACAATATAAATTACTTTCTAATATTTGTCAATCTTTGTGTATACATTTAAATTATAAATAAAATTTAACACTATACCATTATATTTATGATATAATATAATATATGTTTATATTGGTACCCACATAAAATATTTATAATTATGTTGTATTTTATACCATCATGCAATGTTTTTGCATATTTTTTTTTATCATATCAGGAAGTTTGCGTCGACAGTAAAATATAATAAGACAACAAAATTAAAAGTAATAATAACCACATGGTGATACATAGGCTACTAAAATTTAGCTTATTAGTACAATAATTGTATACAACACAGGAAATTTTGTTACATTTAAACACACGGTTTAAATGTAA
This sequence comes from Siphlonurus alternatus, assembly GCA_949825025.1. Lineage (NCBI taxonomy): Eukaryota > Metazoa > Arthropoda > Insecta > Ephemeroptera > Siphlonuridae > Siphlonurus > Siphlonurus alternatus. The sequence continues at coordinate 38,555,354 of OX463788.1, read as the reverse complement.
CAAAAAAATATTGCAGTAATTCAGTTAGCTTTTATCTTATGATATCATACGATGTCATTTATACTTTGTTGTTTATTTTAAAACATGAAGTTTTAGATTGGCAATTCACTGTATAATTTGAGATAAGGCATGTTCTGCAAACAATTACGTATATTTTAATACTATAGTTAGGCAACAAATCATGGCAATGACGTACAGTGCTTAGCAGATAAAATGTAACAACAATGATACATTCACTAGGACTGTGTTCACTATACTTATTGCTTTTATATTATTAAATTTTTAAAACTAAAATGTGCAATATTTTGTATGAACCTCCCGGGGGCTAAACCCTGTATCATATTTTGTTTCGTTTTTCTATGTTAACGCAAGTCAATGAATTGATTAGTTTATCAACCTTTTACACAATTTTACCACATGTAATGAAACAATCTACTGTTACATTTATTTTATATAGTAAATAAAAAAAAATGTATAAAAATAAATAAAAAATAATAAAAAGTTACTTCCATCAAATATTACAATTATTATATCATATAATATAATGCCTTCGCTTTAAACTTTTAAATAAAAAATAAAAATAGTAACAAAATCATTGTTATTGATAGCATGCATCTTTCAACCAATGAAGCAAAATACAATTAGCATTGAAATAGGAGTGTACTGAAGATGCGGGTGTATAGTGTGAATATACATATAAAAAAATTTGTATTTTGTATTTATTTATTGCACATATAGAACCGTAAGGTACAAAATGCATGTTTACAATATTTTAGTATTGCAATACCTGTAAAAGAAACATAAAAATTAAAACATATTATCATCAGTTTTATATTATTATTACAATTACAATCATACATATTATAGTATTATCTAGTCAGTCCACAATACCTGAGAAATAAAAATTTTATATAAAAAAAACTAAAACATTTTTATTAATAGAAAACAATCTGAAACTAATTCTTTATTATATTACTATATTATTAAATCAATCTATTACAAGGAAAGCATTTACATTATTTAAAGCTGTTCTTTTTCTTGTTATGGCATAAAAATTGTTCTGCAGTAAAAATTCAATCAGTTTTGACCTAAACTGTTGATTACTAGGTAGATGTTTTAAGGTATCAGGAAGATTATTGTATACAGCTTTGGGCCTAATAAATATAAGCTTCGCTTTTCTTGTTCAGATTTAGCAACATCTATATAAATTTTTTGAGAATTTCTGGTGTTATGGCCTGTTATTTTTTCATTTTTCGTAAAATTGTCTAAATTTTTTCCTTACAAACATTATCATGGAAAATATGCATAAACAAGGAAAATTTAGTAGGCCTAGTTTTTGCCACAAGATATTACAACTTACTCTAGATTTTGCTCTAACCATACAACGTACAATATTTTTTTTGACATTTAAATATTGAATTCTTTTGGCACTGATCTGATGATCCCCAAAGAAGTATACCATATGTTTAATTGGATTCAACATATCCATGATATACAACTTTTAGGGTGTCTAAGTTACATACCTTTCTAAGCTGCTTCATTGCAAAATTTACAGAATGCAGCTTCTTTTTCAAATATTCAATATGTAAATTCCAGCTGAGTTTACCATCAATTATTAAACCAAGATATTTACAACTTTTTACTAGTTTCACACCAGATTGTGCTTCAAATTGTGCTTTTGTGTCATCTGATCTATTAAACAACATAAAATTTGTTTTGCTATGGTTCATGATCAATTTATTTTGATTAAGATAAACTTGCAAGAGTTCCATAGCCTTTTTCTTATTTGCAATAAGTTCACTCAAATTTTTGCCAGTTATTAATAATACTATATCATCTGCATACAGAATGATTTTACAGCAACATCCTAGTGCATATTCTAAGTCATTAATAAATAGTACAAAAAGCAGTGGTCCTAATACTGAACCCTGGGGCACACCATGATTACACCCTAATGTCTCAGATATATATATTACTTTCTCTCCATTCTCATTTATATCACTTATTTGTACATATTGAGTTCTATCTTATAAATAAGATTTCAAAATTTCAAGACAATTCCCCCTAATACCAAGAAAATCAAGTTTTTTTTAACAATATATCATGATTGACAATATCAAAAGCCTTTTTAAGGTATATAAATACAGCAAGGGTAAAGTTTTTTAGCATGTTCTGCTCATTAATTGAATATACAAGCTCAACAACAGCTGTTGTTGTTGATCTACCAGGAGTAAAGCCATGTTGACATTTTGAAAAAAATGTTTTTTGAAATACAGAAATTTTGAATCTGTTTTTTTACACAGATTTCTATGATCTTAGATTTCCCCAAGAGTCCAGAAATAGGGCTTTGTTTGTTAATTATACTAATTATAATTATTTTCCCAATTATTACAATTACATTTTTTATGTAGTATTAGCTAAAAACAATGAAAACAACATTGCTTATCTTGAAATAAAAAAAAATCCTGTGTGCTACAGAAATTTTAGATCCAATTCCGCTCGCAGAACGACCATTGTCGATGGACCGGCCGCTCGCCGGATTAGCCGCACGGCGGCGCAGCATGGCTCTCTCGAAAGGGGAGACCGCGGCGGAGCGGATTTAATGAAAATTTTAGTTTCAACTTAATACTAAAAAAAGAAAATAACACATTTTTTAAAAAACAAGTATCAGTTTTACTTCAAATTTAGTTATCTACAAGTTTATAACATTAAAGGTTAAATTTTGTTCTTCTTTTATATTAAAAATCATTATATATGTTGTGCAACGCTTTTATTTTATTAGACCCTGATTTGATTAGTCAAATTCTGAAACCATAGATATTTATCTTGTTAACACAAAATAATATTATTATTAGGATCCTCAGATTATATAATTTTTTACGATTTTTTGACTATTTATACTCTTAAAATTTAAAACCTCGAAAGAAAGGAAAAATTTAAGAACATAAAAAATTCTCAAACTTCTTTTTGTTTAACGCATTTTAATGGTAACCTACAATCTTAAGGTAGAGATAATACAGATCAGCTGACCCAATGCTAAAAAAATCCCATTCATAAAAATGATGAAAAAAATTTAAAGTGTTCTCCTCTACATCCCCTATCAGTAGGTAAAATATCAGGTATACAAAAACGAGCTAGTTTTCGAGTTATTAATTTTTAAAGTTGACCAATTTAACATGGAAGTTCCATTTCTCCATGTTAAATTAGTCAACTTCAAAAATTAATAACTCGAAAACTAGCTCGTTTTTGTATACCTGATATTTTACCTACTGATAGGGGATGTAGAGGAGAACATTTTAAATTTTTTTCATAATTTTTATGAATGGGATTTTTTTAGCATTGGGCCAGCTGATCCGTGTTATCTCTACCTTAATGTGAGAAGTGTCAGTACAATGCAGAAGTAAGATGGAGGGAAGAAATAAATTAATTCAAACATATATTTTCGTTTTATTTTTTTTTTTTTTTTTAAATAAAGAACGAAAACAATTTATACGAAAGGCATTACACCGAAAACAACAAGGACGAAAGTATTTTAACACGAAAACATTTTATACGAAAATATAATTAATCGAAATGGAAAATGTGCGAATGCATTTATAACGAAACTTAAAAAGCACGAAAGCATTTACAGCGAAAACATTTTAGCCGAATTCAAGTATCACGTAAACCATTTGGCCGATAGTTATTTGAACGAATTGAAAAACAACGAAAGTAATTTAAATTAAAACGAAAACATTTAAAACGAAATGAAAAAATCACGGAAACAATTTGGCCGAAAGTTATTTGAACGAAAACATTGAAGACGAATAAAAAAATAACGAAAACAAATTGACCGAAAGTTATTTGAACGAAAACATTTAAGACGAATAAAAAAATAACGAAAACAATTTGCCCGAAAGTTATTTGAACGAAAACATTTAAAACGAATGGAAAAATCACGAATACAATTTGAACGAACGACGCTATTTGACCGAAATCAGAGACCCTGTAGGGTCTCTGGACCGAAATAAAAAACACCGATGAAGGAAAATATTAATAAAAATTTATAACAATAATTAAATTTAACAAAAAAAAAATGTAAATTAAAGTAGAGTGAGCGAGTTCATTTTTTTTTAATATTTTATTTTTTAAAAATAGTTTAAGCTGCCCTCTATTGAGAACGTGCCAACAAAGGATCATTGTTGTGTCACGTAATCTGCTAAGTATACAGTTAAACATAAATGATTTTTTTTTACCATTATTGATAATTGTTGTACTGTACATTAAAAAAATGTTGCAAAAAAAATTTAAGCATTAATTTATGATACATTGTACACATATGAAAATTTAATTTTCATTTTCGTAAATAAGCGACTTACTTTATAATAAAATTACTCTCTTTCTCTTTCTAAATTAAGAAAAAAGGCTCTTTGAAAATGACATTTACTGAAACAATATAAATTTGAAGTCATTAAGTTTAGATTTTAAGTATAAGAAAATGAGACAAAGAGTGGGAGGTTTAAAGCTGGCTGCCTGAAGAAGAGAAATAAAATCTAAAAAAAAAAAAAAAAAAAGAAGAAGAAGAAGCCTGATGTATATGCGAAAAGATTCCATAAACACATATATATTATCATGGAAGCTTTAACAGCAGCAAAAGAGCAGAAAAGAATGAGAAATGCTTCTTTCGAACAACAACACAACGTTATATCATTTTCACTATCATACATTGAAAAAGCATCCTCTAAACTTTTTAACTTATTTTCTCTATATCAGGGGTGGGTGATGCAGAAAGAAAGGTATATAGGGGAGATATTTTTGTGCGATTTGTCACTGCGCTCAGTTGTTTTATAAAATTAAAAAAAAAAAGGAGATAAAATTACATCAAAAAAAGCAAAACGCATTACACAACTAGTTTACGTTGCTGTGTGTGTAACCTGCAATAAACCGTCACTCTCATTTCGTATCATTAATAATTTTTTTTTTTTTTCATAACAGTTTTACCATAAAATATATTCATGTATGTACGTTGACATTTTATTATTTGTTGATTGTTTAATTTATTTTTATGTAAACATATGCCCACACTTCTCCATATTTTTACATTTTTTTTTGTTTTTTACTTTCTTTATCAATACAAGTCTTAAAGTAATGTTTAAGTTGAACAAGGCATAACAATTCTGAAACAATTAAAATATTTTACTGATGAAAAATATTTATGTATTTTTTTAATAATATATAACATGTACCTGCTGCCTACTGTATACCAAGTTTTTTTTTACAAGTTTAATTATATATGATGTTTTCATTAATGTAAATAAATGAAACGATAATTAAAATTTAATCATTTCAAAGTATAGGGTACATTATTTATGCACGTTCATGCAACCACAGATATATATAGTTGTAATACCAATCGTTTTATAAAAATATAACAAGTGGCACAAGTTAGCATTAGCATTAATATATAAAATGCATGAAATAAAGTGGATTCATTGATTTCCTATATTATACTGATGTACATTTTCACTGTGACAAAATTCTGTACTCCATATTCTCTCTTTCTCTCTCTCTCTCTCTAGTTAATTGAAAAACGACACTTCTGAATAATTTATTAAGACTATAATTTAGTCCCTTCAAGGTGTCTACTTTTTAACATGTGATTTAAAAAAAATAAATATACATTACTTTTCTTTTTTTTTTAGGCAATTAAAGTTAGAATGATTTTATCGGAAATACAGTAGAAGCATTTTTTTTTTTTTTATTACATAGATGACGTATACTTTTTATTGTATGCATGCATATCCTTTACTTTCAGTTATGTGAGTCTGGAGCTGACATCAAATAGAAATTTAAATAGGGTTATTTAAGAAAGGGAAGAGAAGCTATAATATACAGAGTACATATATATTATAATATATATCATATTTTCTGTTAGGGAGAAATCAAGTATTTTTTTTTTTTTTTTGTTTTTTGCTTTAGTAGCAATAATTTTACCTGGTACAGTATATAAAGTTACATATAAATATATACGTTTAAAGAGTATGCAGTAGCTTGCTTGAAATCATTCTATTCTATAATAATTATTGCTGAACTGACGGTAAGTAAAGTGAGCTACCAAGCAAGCGAGCAGAGAGAGAGGGAGAGAGAGAGAGAGAGAGAGAGAGAGAGAGAGAGAGAGAGAGAGAGAGATCCCAGGAGTCCCAGGGGACTTGGCCATGGTCCATGTCTCTTACAGCACGAGTACACAGCCGCCGGTTAAGCCCAGACAATCCTCCTCGTCAGTATACGAACAGCTCGGGAGAGAGACTAACGTGGCTGGGTGCGTCAGGCGAACGGTTGAGCTGTGGTTGAGCTATGGGCATACATGGGGGGCGTGGGCGAACAGAGAATCACTCTCGCTCAAACTAGACGTGCTGCTTGGGTGTGGTTATACGCCTTCAGTCTTTGTCTCCATCAGTATACAGTAAAAGTATATTATACATTTTTTTTTTTTTTTTTTTTTTTTTTTTGCATGCATGAATGCTGTATTAGTGTCACACGTATATTATAATTAAATAGAACAGTACATATTGAAATATAATTTTATATGATATATACATAATATAATATTACTTTCTTGAGATTGGATCAATGTATTATGTAAAATTACACGTAAGATTACAAATTTCGATAAAAGAGGCTCAAATTTAATACATATAATTTGCTTTAAGTAAAGTAAGTTATTAATATATCACCTTTTCTATACTTTGAATTTGCAAATTTGCATCATCTCTGTTCAACAAAGCATATAATTAATATACGCCACTGTATAGCTATTGTCCATAATGCAAATCAAGCATTATTTTTATATATTTTTATACAGTCACAGTGCATATAGAAGGACCTCATTAATTTGTTTTGTGCGTATAGAACTGCATTTGTTAAGTCCTGGAATTACAAATACATGCATACAGGCCGTTGATGGATTTGGAACAAAACAACACTTTTCTGTTAGTGCTTTTTTTTTAATATAATTTAATAATGAAAGAAAAGCCATTTTAGTGCAAAATTAAATGATGTATAAAAAGCAAAAAAGCAGTATATTTTTTATATGGCTGCTCAATGTTTTTGTAATTTATTCAACATGCGTTTGAAAAAAAAAAAAAATGACAACAATTAATAACTTTTGTTATGCTGTCCAATAAAATTTGCATTATATATTTATAATATACAATATGGCTCATATTGTTAAAGGTCATATCCATGGTCCTTACATCGATACGTGCATGGTGGAGCATGAAAGAAATCAAGATAGATGGGCATATCTGCAGCATAGAGGATAATAATATTAATAATTATATACCCTTTAAGTTAGTTGGACTAGCAATGCAATAGAATAATAGAAAATTCATATTTACCTATCAATAAAAATCTTGATTATTAAGAGTTTATACTGTTTGCAAAGTAGGAAATAAATAAATTGATTAACTGCATTGGAAATATGTTAACAGAAGCAAGTTAAGCTTCATATTAAAACTGATGACCTTAATAACGCCTGCATGATTGGATTCTGTTCACATCAATAAGTTTCTTTGAGCTCACTAAATGCTATAAAGAATAATTTTAGCTTAAAGGTATACAATTAAAACATATCATTTTAGAAATTAAAATTATTTAGTTTTGCATCTGAAAGTCTCATTTAATTCATTAAATTTTAGTCTATCTGATGTATGCCTTGCAAATACTTTATTCAATTTAAAGAAAATAAATGTTATGGTCTGTTCGTAAATACACAATCAGAAATAATCGATTATTATTGAAGGTTCGTCAATTGTGTATTTACGAAAATACCTCATGCATGGTCATATCATACTTAAAAAACTGCTTTATTAATTTTAAAATATATTATATTATAACATGCAACATTTCTTATCGTGCACCGTGCACCTCTTTTTGTCATCAGATGTTTCGGTCAGGAGGAACACTCTACAAAAGTGTATATACAATATACTAAGACTTATCTTATAATCTTATAATAGAGTATCGACCTCATTTTTTTTATTGCAGAAATGGATAGAGGGTGCAAAGTTATGCTACTCTGATTTTTTTCAGATTTTTTAGAGCCCTGGAAGTGTTTTTAAAAAATAATTGAAATTACTTTTTGTGACGTCACGAGACGCCTCTCTTTAAGAAAAGGATAGGACTTGCCGCCGCGTGACGTCACAAAAAGGATTTTCAATAATTTTTTAAAAATACTTCCAGGGCTGTAAAAAATCTGAAAAAAAATCAGGGTAGCATAACTTTGCACCCTCTATCCATTTCTGTAATAAAAAAAAATGAGGTCCATATAAAAATACTCCATTCAAATAGTTCAAATGAATAAAATAAAAGTAACTAAAACATTACTATTTATGAATTTATATTATAATTACAGTAAATTCTGTATAGAGACTGTGGAACACAAGCTATGAAACAACAATGTTATATACAGTACATTTCAACTAACTTAATATTATATTATTTAACACCACGCATAGTCATGCATGAATAATGTTATGTAAATCAGCTATTGTGCTTACTCATTACTTTCTTTTGTTGTTTTTTACTACTCATTTAACAGAGAAAGTTATAAATTTTGATCTGAATATTATAAAAAAAAAAAAATCTTATTTTGAATTGAAATAAAATGTGTAAATCCTAAGAATTAACTTTTGAATTTACTGTTCGAGTGGATATTGATTGCATGAGAGAGGTCAAGCGGTAAAATTAATTCAGAAAGAAAAAAATTATACATTTTTAAGATTTTTTTTTAACTGTATGAATTTCCTGTATTTGGGTGATAAGCATTTGTTTACAAATTTTATTGCTCCACATTTCATTACTAAATTGATCTAGCAACATGCAACATGTATATATAATACAGTATAATTACTCTGTTTAAAAAAAAAATGTAGGTGATACTGTTACATTGCTTTTAATTAGCATATAGGATATATTCTCTATATGATGAGCCCTACTGATTCCAAATACTCTATTATATAGAATTGAAATCTCTTGATTGTTGCAGAGTAAATATATACCCTACTTGAAAAGTTCAGTGTACTATGAACTTGTGCTAATTACTTAAATTGAGTTATATCTAAGTTATATCTACTGAGGTTATATATATACAGGGTGTTTACTTTGATTTGAACGTTTTAAAGTGATAATTAAGAAATGAAGTTCGATGGTAATATAGACATGTCATACATCAAATTAAAGCTTACATTTTAACATTTTCAAAACTTGCATCATAAATTACATGTGCGGACTTGTCTGTTTTTGAGACAAAAAAGAAACAAAAATGAGCTGTTTTTTTGTTCAAATATCGGTGGTAACATGAAATTAAATGGCATTTTAATGTGACTGATCGCAACGTGGAAATTTGTCAGGATGAACGCCACATGCATCTTCAAATTTTGTCAATGAAGCAGAAACAGAAATGGAATGGTTAAAATTCGTAGAGAAACCACATTGTGGTAAAAAGCGTTACCCCTGGATAGGAGAAGTGCAATTTTTGTTTAAATGGTCACCCATCCAACCACAAAACAGTCTTGTGTTGCTTTACTTTGGTGATCTAAGGAAAATTGACCAAACGCATTACATATCACTCCCACACCAACCTTGCAATCCAGTGAAGGATTCAACAGTTAATTTCATGTTACCACCGATATTTGAACACAAAAACGGCTCATTTTTGTTTCTTTTTCATCTCAAAAAAAGACAAGTCCGCACATGCAATTTATGATGCAAGTTTTGAAAATGTTAAAATGGAAGCTTATTTAATTTGATGTATGACATGTCTATATTACCATTGAACTTCATTCCATAATTATCACTTTAAAACGTTCAAATCAAAGTAAACACCCTGTATATATATATATATATATATATATATATATATATATAGTCTATAGCTGTGAAAATCTAGCAGAGATGTGTCGACTGTTAATTTCAAGTTTCATGTATTTCACGTTAACTATCCAGCAAGTGAAATGTATAAGCTTTTACTCGTTACTGTATATATAAAGCTATTCATTGTGACCGAAGCAATGGGCGTATTATATAGTCGAATTAATTTGAATTTCCTATATACTAAAAAAGTAAACGGAAGTGTACAAGGATTCTATTAATCTTCATATATTATATCTATTATTTCAATACTGAAATTTGAAAAATTCCTTAATATATTGCAAATTTTAATACAAAATTTTCAAAAATTCAAATCCTATATATAAGAATAAAGTCAGATGCAATATGTTTTCATGTATTTTCGTTTACTTCCGGTGTTGAAAATCCAATTATTTTTTACTGTAGTGAGCTGCTGCGTCTAGCCGAGCGAAGCCACAGCCAATAACAAGGCTAACGAGGCGCGGCTGCAACCACAGTTGGTTCGGTCCCTCAATTCCACCGGGACCATTTGATAGTTACACTAGCAAGCAGTTTACAGAAGCAACCAAGCAAGCTAACAGCCATGTATATAGCCAGCCAGGCCAAACATTCTTTATTTACTCCCTTTTGCTAGCTGCTGATCAATGGGTCGTATATTTAATACTATAATATATACGATATATGCAAAACAGGACAACCAAAATTTCCGATAAAGGTCATTTTATATGCACAGAGATAAAAAAAAAAAAAAATGAACACGATTTATGAAAGAAATATATCCAGGTTTCTCACTAACCACCACACGAGTTTATTTGCGCCAGCCTAACTCATTGGCAATAAATAAATGTGGTTAGATATCTTCCTTCGTGAATTGTGCCAAATACCTCTGTTCAGAAATTAAATTGGTATTGTTTTGCATCTAAAGGCTTCATATTACGTACCCGCAAAAGTAAGTTCAATAATGTATAGTAATATTCATTTATTGTGTGCTACATTTATCGCATACGTACTGTTGTGAAATAAATAAATATATTTAATACATTGCAAAGATCAGATTTTTTTAAAAAAAATAATGATTTAAAATGTTGACGTATAAGATTAAGTATAATGTGCTACGAAAACTTTAATAATAAAATAATATATTGTTCTTACTCGGCTGTTTTACTTTTCACGGTCTTTAACTTTATTATAGAAGATTAAATTTATATATATATTATATGTTAATCGCATTAAAAACAATTTGCTTAAATTTTTATATTTGCATTATAATCTACATACGAATAAATTCTTTGAAGCAGAAATTAATACAAAATTCTTTCAATCAAGAGAAGTATGCAACCAGCAAAGCGTGTTTAATGTTATATGCACAATTACTTTTACTCTACTCATTCTCTCTCTCTCTCTCTCTCTCTCTCTCTCTCTCTCTCTCTCTCTCTCTCTCTCTCTCTCTCTCTCTCTCTCTCTCTGTGAAACCTCATTCGTAAAAAAAATATATATATTTAGAAAATTAAAATTTTTCACACATTAATATATAAATCGAATTATCAATTACAGCTTGCTCTACTACAAAATTAATATCTACATTATAATAATGATGACTTATATGATGTAATTTTAGATCACAATCGACCAAGCATATCTAAGACTATGGAGTGTCATAATGTGTTTATAATGTTAGGACTATATATTTAAAATAAAATCACGTTACCATAAATACAATGTGAAACCAACGTAAAGCATGCAGCAAAACATAGTATATGACGTAGTTTTAAACACCATGTTCCATCATAATATCGTATCATCTCTCTCGCGCGCGTGCTTTTCCAATCTTTCCCTATCTCTATATATCTCTCTTTTGTCTAACGTATATAGTGTGCTCACACGAGCTCACAAGAAGGCAAAATTGTAATAAATCTTGCACATTTTCCTGTCCGTTAGTTTTTTTTTAATAAAGTTATGACTAGAATATTATTTTATAGTATATTACATAATATAGGCCTATATTTAAATTAGATATATATATATATATATATATATATATATATATATATATATATATAGCTATATTTTATGTAATTTCATGAAAGTAATAAATTATATTTTTAAAAACGCCAGATTATGCTTAAATTATGTTTATATATTAATTAATTTGATATTGAATAAAAGAACTACTATATGTACTGCAGTCATATATTACAGCTTTATTTAAAAGTAAATTGAATTTTATTTATTTATTTATTAAATTTATTATATTTATTAAAAAAACAGACTACAGGTTAGGTAATCCGATTATAAAGAATACAATAGTTCATACAAATTCTCAGTTAAAATACACACATACAAAAATTATCATATTTCGTTTCGTTTTTCTATGTTAACGCAAGTCAATGAATTGATTAGTTTATCAACCTTTTACACAATTTTACCACATGTATAATGAAACAATCTACTATTACATTTATATAGTAAATAAATAAAAAAAATTATAAAAATAAATAAAAAATAATAAAAAGTTACTTCCATCAAAAATTACAATCATTATATTATATAATGCCTTCGCTTTAAACTTTTAAATAAAAAATAAAAATAGTAACAAAATCATTGTTATTGATAGCATGCATCTTTCAACCAATGAAACAAAATAAAATTAGCATTGAAATAGGAGTGTACTGAAGATGCGGGTGTATGCATTTAGTATGAATATACATATAAAAAATTATTTTCTCAATTATTACAATTACATTTTTTATGTAGTATTGTCTAAAAACAATGAAAACAACATTGCTTATCTTGAAATAAAAAAAATCTGTGTCCTACAGAAATTTTAGATCCAATTCCGCTCGCAGAACGACCATTGTCGATGGACCGGCCGCTCGCCGGATTAGCCGCACGGCGGCGCAGCATGGCTCTCTCGAAAGGGGAGACCGCGGCGGAGCGGATTAAATGAAAATTTTAGTTTCAACTTAATACTAAAAATAGAAAATAACACATTTTGTATAAAACAAGTGTCAGTTTTACTTCAAATTCAGTACTCTACAAGTTTATAATATTAAAGGTTAAATTTTGTTCTTCTTTTATATTAAAAATCATTATATATGTTGTGCAACGCTTTTATTTTATTAGACCCTGATTTGATTAGTCAAATTCTGAAGCGAACAATATGCAATATACAATATTATAATAAATTACGCAAAAATGTTTGCAATCATGATAATTATAGCAAATATGAATTTGTATTGATGAAAATTACAAAATTACTTTTTTATTATAGTATTATTAAAATAATTAAAAAATAATAATAATAATAACTAAATTAACTAAGTTGGGAGTTAAAACAACCATAATAATAAAAAAACGTTTATAAAAAATTATGTCTATCTTAAAAGATCTAGGGTCCGGATTTTAAGTTTTCAAACCCAAATTTTTCTCAAAATCAGTTTTTAAGTTTCTTAAAATCAGTTCACTTTCAGTTCAAAAACGTAAAATAAGTTATTTCCAGTTTATATAATTTTTTACGATTTTTTGACTATTTTGACTCTTAAAACCTAGAAACAAAGGAAAAATTTAAAAATATTAAAAATTCTCAAACTTATTTTTGTTTAACGCATTTTATTGGTAACCTACTGTGAGAAGTGTCAGTACAATGCAGATGTAAGATGTAATGTTGATACTCATTTGTATAATACAAGAAACAAAGATAAAATTATTACAGAAAGACATAACTCTGCTCAGTTCGAGAAAAGTTCTTTTTATCAAACTGCAAAAATTTATGATTTCTTGCCAAATAGTATCAAAAATATTGAAAGTGACGTTGTTTTTAAAAAAAGTTTAAAAAAGATATTGATTGAAAAAGAGTTCTATTCAGTGAAATCATATTTTAGTAACAAAATTAGTGAAAGTGTTATGATTAATGTACCTGTTAATAATTGACTTTTTTATTATTGTATTTATAAATGGTTAAAATTTATATCGATTATGCAATGTTTTATGTTTTGTTTTCAGTGTCTGACGTGAACCATGTTGTATGTACAACCAGTTGTTCCAAAATAAAAATAAAATAAATAAATAAATAAATAAGATGGAGGGAAGAAATAAATTCTCAGTTAAAATACAGTAAATACACACGTACAGAAATTATTATATAACTAAAATCTTGGTAATATATTATAATACATTATATTTGTATTACATATAATTAAACATGCATTTGAGTTATCGTCGCTTCAGGATTTAAGTGTTGTAAAACACATTTTTGAAAAATTTGAGTTAGCGGTGGTAAAATTAGGGTGGACACTTCCTAAACTCAAAATCACTTTCAAAAATGTTACTTTTGAGTTTTTCTTAATTGTTTTTGGACCCGAAAAATTCAATCTCATGCATGGAAATTGCATTTTCGTCAAACTTTCAAAATTATTTGATTTTTTTTAAAACTTAGAACACAGACACAAATTTATATCCTAAATTAGAAAAAAAATCCAGGGTTCTTTTTAGTCCCTAAATTGACCCTGAAGTCTGCAAATACAATGTTTACATTAAAATTGATGCAACTATTGAATTCAGCGTCCCCATAAAAGCAACACTTAAAACGTGCATGCAGTCGAATACCTTTTATTGGAATCCGACAGTAACAAAGAAATTATCGACGCTTGACTCAAATATCATCAAAAACCTGCTCTTAATTAAAAGTTTTAATTAGTGAACATTGTGTTGAAAAAAAAAAAAAAACTATATATAGTGATGTTAACACTATTTTGGTATATCAACTACTTTTACTGTCAATCTCAATGATAAAATACAGTAGCAAATTATATAATGCCATTTTTTTTTCCCCAGTTTAGCTTATAAGCTTTGGAAGAGAATGAGGATCAATATTGCAAAGAAAAAGTCATGACGTTAAGAGCAACGAAAAAATATATATAAAAAATAAAGAAATATTAAAACGTCTTAAAACTTTATTAGACGTAAAATGGTGGCGAGTATAGGATGAAGGTTTAGTGAGCCATGAAAATTTTCACAAGAGACTTCTTCTTTACTACCTACATTATTATCGTATATAGGAGATTCTATATCATAAAATAACTGAAACTTAAGAATTACCATGAGAAATGACTTGAATACTTTAAAGTAAGATTAATTATTTTAAAAGTGTCCCTTTTGCAATTATTTTTTTTTTTATTTTTAAATATTTAATGTTTGATTTGTATGGAGTAATATTGAGTTGTAATTACCTTGATTTAATTATAACTTGTATGACATGCTCTATACATTTTTCCTTTATCATATCCTGTGAGATTGAGTTGAATACACGAAAAAAAATACTACAAAAAAGTATGTATGTGTATTTATATAAATACACTTTTATTTGATGTGCTAATCATTTAATTTTCCACCTGTCTTGCTGAAAATGTATAAAACATTTTAACACTTGATCACGTGAAAATACATTTCAGTTGATATTCATAGTAAAATCACACAATTTATACACAAAGAGGAATTCACAAAAGGTTTAGTGAGGATTTAAGCAACAAATTTAGCACGAAAAACCGGGAAAACTCTTGTTTTAAAATCATTCGTACAATTACAAAAACCTATAACTAATTCTATGTTTAACCTACTGTGAATATCTATAAAGGAAAGTGAAAAATTCAACAACATGGAAGTTAAATGTAGCGTTTTATTATAATTTATTTTATTTTGATTTTTTTTTTAACTGAACTTTTTTTCACCCTTTCTGCTTCCGGCACAGTAAAAACAAACATAATTTGTATTGTATATTTCCCAGTAGCAATAGAAAAAAATAAACAAAGTTATCTTTAATTTGTTTATGATGCAATTTAATTTTTAAATTTGTACTCATGACATTTCATTTGTTTTGTAATAATATTATTATCAAATAATATATTTAATTAAATATATTTATTATGTAATTTTTCGCTCAATAAACACTAAACAATATTTACATTGTAATAAATAAAAACTAATTTTACTAAATAAATATTACTTGCAATCTTGTTTTTTTTTTTTTTCGTCCATTTCATGCAATAAGCAAAAAGTGATTGTTACCTTCAAACTTTTAAAGATATTTATATTTTAAAAACTTTTACATTACGTCGCATTTAAGTTATCTTCAACTTGCTTACCAATAAATTTTTATATTTTTATAAGAAATAAGCATGGAATGCATGTTGTATATATACAATATATATATTATAAATATATTATATATATATCTTGTCATCCATCAATCTTTTGAAAGTAAAAAGTTATAAAACAAGCTGCAAACTTTTTATCACACCTTTCTTTTGCAACATGGCATTAATTTAATATATATATATATAATATATGTTATTTATCTTAATTTATATTTAAAGTGCAATCTAACTACATCAGCCAGCAGAAGAAGAAATTTTAAACTCTTAATACTTCAAGCCTTCTTTCTTTTTTCCCAAAAATTCAATCAAAATAATATATCCAGTAAGAAAATTGTCAAATGATGATATAACAAATCACAAGTCTCCATGCATTTACAATTACCCCGTCCCCTTTAAAATGACTCGTTGTTTTTTATTCCTACATAATTTATGTGCACACGGGATTGGTTCTCCCTGGTGGGCCGTACAACATTATTATACACAGTTAATTGTTGGTGACGTTTACTTTGTTTGATTATTCGTAAAATATTATGATACCACTGGACTGTAAAATTAAAAATATAAAAGTTAAACATTTTTAAAAAATTATTTAAAGAAATATATATTTATCTCTAGTTTTATTTTTTTTCCCCCAGTTTTCAAGACGATTATATAGCCATTCAGTTAAAACAAGGTCGAAAGAAATGAAACGAGAAATTGGTCTTAAGTTGCAAATGAAAACGCGCGGTGGACCCCCGGAGGACACAATTTAAGTAAAAATAATAATAATTATTTTATACATATTTTGTTACCCTTGTGATCGTTATCATTTATCATTGTTTATTTAACTTTGCAACAAGTTGTGGGTTGATGAAATAACTTTGGAACATGTATTTTTTTATCGATGCAAATCTTGTATAGAACCAAAAGGTTATTGCAATATCGTATATTAACGAGCGTGCAGTTACTTTTAAGTCCTCACACCTATTATAGTGTCGTAAAAATTAAGATTACTAAGCACAATAGCTTTTTTTTTTATGAGCAGACGTTAAAAATAACGAGTAACGAGACCGAGAGAAAGAAGTGAGGCACAATGTACAGTACGTAGTTAATAATATATTGCAAATATTTCAAAGTCTACTTAATTCAGGTTAAAGAATGACATTGTTGGCAATCAAAGACAAGTGCTCAGAGATTTTTTATCCCTCCTTTTTTTTTCGGAACGTATATATAGTGGAACAAGGGCAGCTAGGACGCCCCAGCATTCAGTACAAAAATAATAAAAAAAAATGAACTTATATAGAAAATTTTAACCACAGCGGTGGATCTATATATAACCCTGATTTGAGGGAGGGGTATATAACCTTTCATTAAGATGAGTAATTGCAGATCTCTTGAATCCCCGTTTGGTTAATCATATAACAGCATGCGTGGGCTAAATTATATGAAACGCTTGCACTTTTGCTCTTGGTGAGTTGGATGACTAAATCTGGGCATTTTATACGTTTCTGATTTGTTTTGATGAGAATAGAATTGTGTGTTCCATACGGAATAATGTTCTCCTAAAAAAAAAAAAAAAAACTATGTGCGTGGGAAAAATTGACAGGCATTTTTTTTTTAAACCCACTTTCATGCATTATATTTTAAAAACTTTTTTTTTTATGCGTAACTTATTTAAAAGAATAGCATATTATAACAACCACGATCAATACCTGAAATCCTCACAATCCTCTAACATAGCGTGGGATATATCATATTATGCGTTAAAGAGTTTCGAAAATTCATCATTATAATCAATTGAAACAGTTTTATGAAACTCTTTTTTTTTTTTTTTTTTTTTTTTTTACAAGGATACACCCCTAAGAGCTTACAGCTCGCGGCGGGGTACTGGGTAGGGATAAGGTAGGGAACGGATAGTGGCCACGGCCTGCATGCTTACGCGTCCCAGCATTCGCTGAGGTGAGACTGAGGGAACCGTGGAAAACCTCAGTCAGGACGGACACCTCTACTTTTTCTCAGTGGACCAAAGCAATGTCCAAAGCCTGGGGAACCACACACAAGTGCATCACTGCACTGGGTGGAAAGCGAGATGAATTTAATCGGGAGGGAGCAGCGTATTTTTTTACTTGAAACGGTCATGCACCCATCCAAGTACTAACCACGCTCGACGTAGCCTGACTTCGGTGATCTAACGAGAACCGGTCAATGTACTGCGCCACGATTATTATAGAATAATAATTGTAAAGCGATATTCATTAAATATAGATTAAACAATAGTTTAAAATTTAGATATTAATTTGTTTAAAACTTGTGATTGACACATTCATTTTAAACAAAGTTTTAAAAAAAGCTAAATGTCATCACATTCTTGTTGACTTAGCAAAAAGTACCATGTGAGTAAATTAAAACTATATTCTTTTTATAACTACTGCCCACAGCTTCTTTGTAACAAGTATTGAATTGAATGCGTAAATGTTATCTTTGATTATTCATACAAAACATGCAAATAATTTTATCATTTTACTGGCTAAAATCATTTTAGCCTTTTAAAATATTAATTTATTCTTAGGAAGAGGTGTTTATATTTGAATAAATGGATATCAAACTTGTTATTTTAAATTAATTATTTAGATCTATTATAGAATCTATATTTTAGGGATTATAAAAGATTTTGTATGGTATAATTATATTATTGAGCCTATAAAATGTGAAACAAATGTTGAATATAAGCAATAAAACCACTTGTTTGAATTAGCAGCTTGACCGTTTAAAAAAAATACATATATTTATATATAAATATTTTTTGCAGAAAAAAAAAAGAGGGTGGAAGATGTATTTCATTGTGTAGTGTGAGGGGTTGCGTTCATTCATATACAATGCAACACTTCATTCTGTGTTGCTCACTCTCACTATCCATATCGCAAAGTGTAATCCCCGTAAGCTGTATTACAGCCATGTACGGTTCACACAGTACATCCGTCACTCCTCTAGCAATTCTATATATTGCATAATCGTTTGACGCTTCTGATTTTGCCTGAACCATTGGCGTTCACTTCAGTAGCAGAGTTCTCCGGGCAAGCGCCAAAGCCGAAGAGAGACTCGGCGCACAGCGGCAGCGACGGAGGGAGTAAAGCGAAGCAGCAGCAGCAGCAGGCAACAACGTTGGGTTGGACGCTTCACGTTTGGAGAGCCAGTCGCTCGTCGCATGGTGTACAGAGCAGTCCAGCGTCGCTCCAGCTAATACCACGTTTATACGCTCGCGGCCGACCAGTAAGGCGGCGTGTGGATAGTAAGAAACGTTGATCTTGTTGCTCAACTTGCATGCTGTGTCGTCGTGTTTAATTTACCCTATTAGTGTGAAGTGCAAAAATTACGAGTTTTGTTAAAATAAGGGCTGATGGCAGCCCATCCTTGGCCCTCGCCGCTTTTTATGGCTTATGGCAAGAACAATAATTGCCAAAAATGCCATTCTTACTATTATTTAGTTAAGGATAGTAATAACCTGACGAATCAGAAGAGCCACAGCAACCATATTATCGTCTTGTCGAGTAACAGGTTGCCACTACCATAAACATGAAAGGTAAGACAAGTAAAATAAATTTAAAATAATTATAATATACTGTAAATTATTATAATATGAAATATATTATCATATAAATTAAACTAAAATCTTCTCAACTAACATACTATTATGATATAAAGTACACATAATTCGAAGAGGCAATGTTTACTAATTTATATTAGAAATTTCAAAATGTTGTCAGATATTAGGTTTGTCGTATTTTTTGACCAACCTACTAAAATTTTCTCCTCTTTACCATTATTATTTTTTTTTCTTTCTATATAGTTTACTTCATCATTTAATTACTACGGATTCCGGTTATCCTAAAAAAAAAAAAAAATATATAGGTTACTTACATTAATATTTTGTTAAGCTTGAAGCACCGTAACATTCTTCGGTGCTTCATAACCATAATAAATATATTATATAAAAAAATATTAAAATAAAATTATAAAATTTATTTAATTATATTACATATTATAGATCTTCATTTTTAATACAATCCTCGCCTCTGAAAAAGTTCCCTTCTGCCAGTTCTGCAGGCTTGTTAATCACCATGCCCTGCATGTGTGTGGGGCATGGTGATTAACAAGGCTGCAAAAGGAAACTTTGCGAGGATTGTACATTAGAATCTAGTGAATCTACAATGTTAATGCTTTTGAACTTTTTTCCCCCTTATTTGAATGAATATCGGCACAAATGCATCGAGATTGTGTAAATCAATATAATTATGCATGCTCAATTAATCAATTAGTGCAGTGTGTAATTAAAAAAAGTAAAGGAATACGATATTAATACGATATTAATACGATATTAAGAATTAATTTCAGATTCCCAATTTTTTTACGTAACAGAATTTTAAATATCTTCGAACGTTCCCTATAGTTCCACCCCCAGACCTCCACTTAAATATTGAGTCATCTGTTTTAATATAAAAAAAAAAAGTTGGAAGGAGAGATGAAAATGGAGACTAATTAACATTCAGTGATGATAGCAAAAGTATACATTACGTTGCAACCCCTGCAAAATTGGTTATTATGCAAACATTGTAACACGTATAATGAGAAGGAAAAAAAAAATTGACGGTATCTTTATGGTAGAGAATTCAAATGCGGACGTTATGGTATTGATAAGAGTTTTAATGTAGCAATTGATTTAAGTTTAAAGGGTCTGTAACAATATATAACATCTCCTATATATAGAGTTGGCCCTATATAGCAGCATCTTCTCTACCCACATCTTCTTTTCTATATAAGCTGAGAAGGGTAGATTTGGTGCCTGATGTATTTAACTGCGCCTTTTTGGTTTAACGTATACGTAGTGTGTTGAATAAGCTAATGCAGAACATGCAGTATAATATAGGCACCACGCGACCGACACCCCTCCCTGATTTAATTTATAATAAATAAATTTTATATTTAAATATATATATTTAAAATTGATCGTAATTACATCCACCCCCTATTTATATGACTATTAAATATTATATATAATTATATATTTTTTAAACATTATTTAGATCTCTAGGATATAGTCACATTCTCTTTTCTCTATATATACTTATGATATATTGTTGACCTATTCTGTGTTAATTGTTCCGGAACCATGCATTTACATTCATTAAAATTAGGATGAACGTACTAATTGTAAGAGCGACAGTAATCTCTGTTCGTTGTTGCATCTTTTGGTTGATCAAAACATGATTTTACAAAAATGCATTTTGTAAATAAATAATATTGCCTCTCACTATAATGCCTTGCAAGTTGTTCTAATTAAACTGACTCAATATTAAATATATATGTTCTTGTTATTGAACAGTAAGTAGCTGCTATGCTTACTGCACATGCATACGACGAAACTTATACCTTTCACTTAGCCCTAATACTACATTTTTTTTTTTTCACTTGTCATGCAGTTGAAGTATATACTATGTTGAAAGTAAAATATAGCATTATTTAAAATTCAATTTAACAGTCAAATAATGTCTAAAGATAAAATTCAAAATTGTTAATACGAAGCAATTGAAATATTTTATAATACACTCAGAAAGTATATAATATTCAAATGTTATTTAATTTTTGCTCTATTGAATTTTTATTAGCTCTAATAAGCAGTAAAAGGATAGTAATAATATTAATAATAATCATTGTGTTCTAAAATGTAGACAGTAGTATATGCATGCTTGCTTGAATTTGGATACACGATAGGAATACTAATTTTATAGATAGGATCTTTATCAATTCGAGGAAAATTTCATATTAGGGGATTTAATAGATGAAACGATGAAACTTTATGTCATATTTAAATAAATTAAAATGAAATATGACACAAGCTGTTTTTCATAAAATTTTAATTATAAAAGTAATTTATTGTCATTTAGTAAATTTTCAAAAAAAAAAAAAAATTATAGTGATATGACATTAAAATAAAATATATTTTTATGTATAATTTAATTAAAAATAAAATTTGTGTCTTTTGTTTTTCTCATTATATTTAGATCTTATTATTATTATTATTATTATTGTATCATGGGAAAGCTTATAGCAATTATTTTGTTCTTATTCATTTAAAAAATGATGAATGATTATTAATAAGTACTTATGGAGTTTCGTAGACGATACGAAAAAGTAAAGTCTATAAAAAAAGTCAATGTTTCTTTCATTTAGAAAGACACATGCATAATATATATAAAAGTTTTACCATACTATAATAAGAAGAGGTGACTTTAATAGCCTTGCGACGTAATGCAGGATAAAATAGAAAACAAAAGAGGAAAAAAAACGTAATCATATTCTTGTAAGAAAAGAGATTTTTCCATCCTACAGTAAAGCTAAAGGCTATAAAATATTTTATAATTTTATCAAGCTGTATACATAATGTATACTAAACAAGTAAAGAAAACCAAAATAGCAAAATGAAAAGGCAACAAAGCCAAATGTTTTACAGTATAAAACAGACAACGTTTGTTTATATATATATATATATATATATATATATATATATATATATATATATATATATATATATATATATATATATATATATATATATATTATATATATATATATATATATATATATATATATATATATATATATATATATATATATATATATATATATATATATTAATGATTTAGCCAACTCTAGTTAAGACTCTATTAAAGTCTGTTGATAAAACGTTTTGTATGACGATTGTATTATAAATAACAATAAACAACTTTTTTTATTATTATCTTTATTTTTTAATGTAATGTGTTTGCTCGATTCTGCAATATTGTACTCAGTAAAGGCATTGCAGACGGCAGGCATGTATTTTTATATAACATTATTACACAATATGTTGTTAAATATACAATATACAGGCAGCAAAAGCAGTCAGAAATGTGTGTTTATATACATTAGTGCATGATGATTAATTTGCTTTGCTGCTGTGGTAAATAGAGGACTACATGGTACTACAGTAGTTTTTTACCTTCTCTCTCTCTCTCTCTCTCTCTCTCTCTCTCTCTCTCTCTCTCTCTCTCTCTCTCTCTCTCTCTCTCTCTCTCTCTCTCTCTCTCTCTCTCTCTCTCTCTCTCTCTCTCTCTCTCTCTCTCTCTCTCTCTCTCTCTCTCTCTCTCTCTCTCTCCTTCATTCCCAAAACTGATAAAACAGAGTCAAAAGTTATTCTTATTTTATAATATAATCTATTTACAATATAACGTTGGATTTGGTTTTTGTGGTTATTATTTAATTTAAATGAAAATTTTCCCTGTTTGTGGCTCTTTGGCTCTGACAGTCACATGCGTATAGGTAGGAATACTTAAGGTGAGTTGTTTTGTAGCGTTTATATACTGTACAATATATTATATTATAAAGAGTGAGGGAGAGATCAATAACTAATGTGGTACTAAATAACTATTTGTCATAATAAGGATTATTAATTAAGAATTAATATTTTTTGTTTCATTATAATATGTACATTGTATACGTGAAAAAAATATAATAATATTACAAAAATTGTAATGTCATTTCTTACACTGTTGTATACTATAATATGTTGCGCAACAATAGAAAAAAGCAATAATAACAACATTCCATTAGGTTTTAACCTCCAATCAAAAATCATCTTTGTAATACAAACTCATGGCATTCGTGGGAGTATGCTTGAAAATATAAAGAAAAAAAAATTAACCACCTCTTCCTTCTCGTGTAATCTTTCCGTTCGAAGTCGGTACAGTATAACAGGACAAAAAATCAGAAGAAATAAATTAGAGGCTTTAAGTTCTGTAGATATATACTGTGAATATATATATTGTATGAAAATACATTAAAGGTCAAATAAATTTTGCTTCGATGAAATTTAAAATTATTGAAATCAAATTGAGATTTTTTTCCTTCTTTTAATTAAAGTTTAAATTGTATTTTTTTTTTTAATAAAGAAACAATCATAAATACTTTATTATACTCAACCAAAAAATAATTTTAGTGTAATACACTGGTGCTAGATTTGAATTAGAGCAAAAAATATATGCATGTATAAAAATGGGTTAACAGATTCTATGTTATGTTGCCTATAATATTGACGTCATAAAGACAGGTATGGACATCTGGTGGATTTTACCTGAGTGATTCTAAAAGTGTCATTGTTTTGATATCTGAGCTTTGCTACTGGCTAAAGTACACATGTAGTTGAGTCATACTGATTCTATAGAGGCTGTTTTCAATGCCATCTCTTGGTACTTTATGAGGTCAATAGTCAGTCTCTAGGCATATTTTAAAAATTAATTTGTTTATATATATATATATATATATATATATATACTGTAATTGACGTGTATAAAGTTAGTTCATGACACGTAAATGATAAATCTTTTAAAAATATTACCAACATCTTGTCAATTTCAATTAATTTGCTCTTAATCTCTATATAGTGTCTTTTAGGCATGTAAAATCTAATTCATTATAAAAGCTATAAAAGAAAAGAAAATCGATAAATTTCATCAGCAAAATAGCCATGCTTCTTTTTTTTATGTTTTAAGTCAACGATAGTGTATTAAAAAAAGTTCTAAGCAAAAAATATCCATGACTGACAAGGTATACACTATGGCTCGATAGTATAATATGAAAATATCAGATCTTTTATAGTAACTGATTTATGTATGCATATACTTAACATTTCATAAAATAAAAAATAATTTATGTGCAAGTAGTTTTAAAATCAAATTTAAAATATATTTAACTTAAATTAAAATAGCTCGTTGTTGTTATTATATAATTATGGTAAGGTTAATCTCTAAATTGTCTTTAACACCTTGAAAATTAATCCCAATTATAGAAGCTTAATTAATTAATTATAATAGCTTCTTACTTACCGTATAATGCTGTAATGTTATATAAATTTAATTTATTTAAATTTAAATTAAGTCAAATTTTCAAGGATTCTTCTGCTAAAAATAAAATTAATTTAATATTCATGTATTACATAATATTAAAAGAATTATGTCAATATTAAAATAGAAAATAACACATTTTTTATAAAACAAATATCAGTTTTACTTCAAATTCAGTACTCTACAAGTTTATAACAGTAAAGGTTAAATTTTGTTCTTCTTTTATATTAAAAATCATTATATATGTTGTGCAACGCTTTTATTTTATTAGACCCTGATTTCATCAGTCAAATCCTAAAGACTTCCATGAGTATGTTGCGAACGCAAAATATCATACATACGAAAAATATCATTGTACATTATATTACATTAAATATTAAATTACATTACACTACATTACATTAAAATAAATACATTAAATTACATTAAAATAAAAAATAAATAAAAAGTATTAAAAAAAAAACATTAATAACCTTTTAAAATTGACATAATTTTTTATGTTATTTATTTATTTATTTATTTATTTATTTATTTATTTATTTATTTATTTTAATGTAATTTAATGTAATATAATTTAACAGTATTATATGCAATTTTGCGTTTGCAAGATACTCATTGAAGGCTTTAGGATTTGACTGACGAAATCAGGGTCTAATAAAATAAAAGCGTTGCACAACATATATAATGATTTTTAATACAAAAGAAGAAAAAAATTTAACCTTTACTGTTATAAACTTGTAGAATACTGAATTTGAAGTAAAACTGATACTTGTTTTATAAAAAATGTGTTATTTTCTATTTTAATATTGACATAATTCTTTTAATATTATGTAATACATGAATATTATAATAATTTTATTTTTAGCAGAAGAATCCTTGAAAATTTGACTTAATTTAAATTTAAATAAATTAAATTTATATACCATTACAGCATTACACGGTAAGTAAGAAGCTGTTGTAATTAATTAATTAATTAATTAATTAATTAAATAATTAATTAAGCTTCTATAATTGGGATTAATTTTCAAGGTGTTAAAGACAATCTTAAAAGGTTATTATTAATAACCTTTTAAGATTAACATTATAACTTATTAATAATTATTATTCTCTTCGTTTTCACGTACTGGTCGCCGATATTGCAACATATGCTACTCGCGTCGTCGTCATGGAATTCAGTTACATTGAAGCTTGCAAATAATTCATTTACACTTTTCAAGCACAGTCAGGACTGCCAGTCCTTGACACTGTACCTTGACGGCATTGAATTACACCGAGGTGGGAGGAAGTCTCTCTCGAAGCAAGTTTAGATAATATGCATAATATGCATAATATGCATATCATAATTCATAATATATATTATAATATTATTATAATTAATGCTTGTAAAAAGATAAAAAATTTATACAAAAACACATATATACTGCATGTCTGAATACAATATTTTTTTTTTTTGGAATTCAAAAGTCTCCATGCTATATTGCTTCTTAGAGATTTCAGTTTTTGATAGTTTCACATTTTATGTAGTACATACAGCAGTTTACATTATATTTATATTGTATAATAAATATGTACTGTACTAAAATGTGATGAAATACGTTACATACATTTTTTTTTTGTTATCAAATATGTACATCCGCGAGCATTTTAACTGTAAATTCACATGGTTTAAAGTAGGTGAAAAGACTTAATTATGTTTTTAAATATAAAATTTGTACTGTACTTTAACTAAATATATGAAACATTATATAAACAAATGGATATAACTTTATCAATTGTACCTGCAAGTTTAAGGTAGAGATAACGCCGAACAGCTGATCGACGTAATGCCCTTTGATTAACATGTAAACCTTAGCAAATTGACAAAAATTCTGAAATTTTTTTGAGAGGCAGATATTAGTGCCTAAAAGCCATAGAAAAAATTTCAAAACGATTTAAGGAGCCGATTTTTTTTAATTAATTTTTTTAATTTTCAACATAGGGCTTTCCCATGAAGAGCCAAACTAAAAAATTAATTTAAAAAAAACGGCTCGTTAAATGTTTTTGAAACTTTTGCTATGGCTTTTAGGCACTAATATCTGCCTCTCAAAAAAATTTCAGAATTTTTGTCAATTTGCTAAGGTTTACATGTTAATCAAAGGGGATTACGTCGAACAGCTGTTCGACGTTATCTCTACCTTAAATGCTCTGCAATTTGTGTATCGCATAGTTATAAAACTTTAAATATTAAATAAGTTGGTATATTTTACAAACAAGTAAATATTTTGAATACTTAAGTATATATAATTATATATATACTGTAAATTGCATTGCCAAATAGCTGTACATTGGGATTACAAAGAATTTTCAGCCCTATCAAAGGATGGAAAAGACACAAACTGTTGTATAAACGTTATTCATGCGTTATAACGATAATAGTCTTACTATATTATACCTTACGTCTTCAGTGTTTATTTGAAACCCTTTTTTTTTCACTCTCATTAATAATGTTATAGGATTACATATTTTAGTAACTGATTTAGGTGGCTCTAAATAGTATATGCAGGATGGGTACAAGGTATCCTTTCTAACAGGCTACAAATTGAATTAGATCAACTTAAATATATCTATATCAATGAAACCTATATACATATAATGTATATAATATATATTTAAATGTATCAATATGTAAATCCAGTAAGCTGTCAATTTCTTTATTCTTAAATAAATAATTAAAAGTACGTTTCAAATAAGATTGAGTGAAATCAACTTGGCAAAGAGAGAAGTGTATCTATGATATGTATGATAACTGCAGTGAATTATCATTATTATTTTTTAATAGATTTCCTTAGTTCTATCGTTTTAATCTGACGTGTTTAATAAGAATTTAAGTGATGAATGTATTTCCATTAAAATGAAAATTTGGAACTATTACAGAAATAATGTTTCATTATCATTTTTATGTATTTCGTTTTATATACAAAGTATTTACAATTTACTGAATTTACTATTATTGTAATTATATAAGTTCAGACAATGTTTTAATTTGGTAATATCTTCTTTGTACTTACGTATGAATGTAGTTTTTAGAACATATTTGGTCTTTTTCAACCGCTGGAATTACTTTTATATAGTTTTCAGTTAGCAGCTTTACTTCTTTTTTTCTTACTATGGAAAATTATTTATTATAAAAAAAGAAATGTTTATAAAAGAAATGTATAACTAATATAACATGGCAATGGGATCAACATGTAACTAACCTTGTAAAAAGCGTGTATAGTTAAATATCTTTCGTCAAAGTTATAGAGTTGCTCATACTTGTTTTAAAATTTACAATATAATATATATTATATACATACATATTATATCTACTATGTAATAAAACTAATAAGAAATATTAAAATACTATACACCACCTGTTCAATAGTATGTATATATAATAATAATGTTCACCGAACCTTTCAATGACATAAACTTGCGTGCAATATGCAATTATCAACCTTATAGATTTTGCAGCATTGGAAACAACCTAAATAATTTTTATTTATACATATTTTAATAGGGTATACATTAATATAACGTTTCAAAAATGCTTGGATAAAAAAAAAAGTATTAAAATTTATCCATAAAGGTATAATGGGCAATTTCATACTGCTTTGGTGGTTCCAATTCGGATAAAAAAAAAAAAAAATATTAAAGTACCTCGGATTATGCGTACGGCGTACCGTCTAAAGTAAAACGGCTATGAAATTCGTTTAAAAAGAATTACGTACTTCATTACTATGGCATCGATGAATAGTAATATGATAATTATTTTACATATTTTAGTAACTCCTGCTTAATTATACAGTGTATACATATAGTATAATAAAAATAACTTATGGAAGTTTAATTACGATTATGGCGTAGTACACTTTGTTTAATATTATTATGAAATAACTATCATTCCCGTTACTTCATGTATACAAGATACCTAAAAAAAAAATGACAGTTATAATAAGAGTAAATTGTCCGACCTAAATATTTGTTACACACGTGTATTAAATTTATAAAAGGAAGAAACTAAGAGTTAAAAATGTAATTAGTGACACTACACTTAAAGTAGATGGCAATGTAATGCACATTTATTTATTTTTTGTTGCATTTTTTTTTTTAATTCATCAAGGCCAGATTCACTTGTCTTTGTTGGCTTGCTCGATGGCTGCAGCATGACAGGCAGCTAAGCTTTGTGCCGTCATCACACCAAGGTCTGTCTACCAGCCTACCTACCTGGTAATAACCAGCATGCCTATGAACTAACCAAGGTAATATACAAGCTGTTGGAAGAAGTAAAGCTCTTATTCATATATAAATATACCCTGTGAGTGACGTAACTTTAGTCCATCTTACTATAAAATGTGATGAAATGATGAGTCATATGTTTGAATTGTAATGAATATTATAACGTATGATTATAATGAGTTTGTATTTTTAATAAACTGTTTTTTTTTTGTTTTTGTTTTTTTTTTGTTTATTCTTTTTTGAAGGTTGTTTAATTTTATTGGCAGTGTAAAATTTTGATGGTGAAATATTTGCCAACTAATGATGGTTGATTGTGGCACGCGTTACAACTGGCTAGCCGTCTCCATAATACAGCAGCTCCGTCTGCATAAAGCCTGCTTTCTCTTGATACCCGTAAAGACAAAAGGAGTCCATTCAAAGCTTTCAATTTGGCCAGGCTGGATGGTGAGGATGCTCAAATTTTTACTACTGTCACTCTTTCTTCCTTCCCCCCTCCCCCTCATTCCTAATTTTCTCCAGGTTCCTCCTTTCTCCCCACTCAATGTGACTAAACACAAATTTGCTGACTTAATCATATTATGACTTGAATATTTTATAATCCAATTTTCTCTATAGTTAATCAATTGATACAAAACTTTTCACTTTTTAAGTGTCTATCTTCTACTGTTGTAAGAAAATAATGTTCTTTTCTTGTACTCGTATTTCAAATACGATCCCATTTTAAATTAATTACGTTCTAGTGCGATAAAGAGTTAACGTTACGTTACATACCAGTGAGACTATTATATGTACATCATGTCCTTGTATAATCTCATCTAATTTTCAACACGGTTTAAAATTAAAAGCAACTTGTCGTTTTTAAATAAGACTCTTTTTACTTTGAAGCTTTGAAGTAATTAAATTCTTCAAAAGAAAACAAGTTACCAAAAAGTATTAACTAAATAGTAAATAATTTGATAATTGGTACTTCTGTCGTTTGTTATAATATCAAATACAATATATATAATTTATAAACGTGTAAAAATTCAAAATATATTCCAAGACTAAAAAATTTGCTATGCTAATTTTCATAGATTGTTGCATATTACAATATATGGTCGTATTATATAAAATATATATTTTTTTGTACTATACATAAATTTGAATATTTAAAAGAAAAACTTATAAAATTGCCTGTAATAAAATTGCATTCAAACTTTTGTATTTTTTGTTCTTTTAAAATTCGTTATGTTAATCTAGACAGTGTTATATAATATATATGATTGTAAAGTTGCTTACTATGAATCCTGCTTAGGGATGAAGGCAAGTGTAATAAATCACTTAGGCAAAACGTTGGTTTAGTTGGTTGGACGATAGATCTGACGCGAACTTATGTGAGTGGAACGAATAATACGAAATGTACAGTATAAGGGTTGGAGGGAGTAAATCTATGCTATTTAAGCCTTCTGTTCATATAAGTATGATTTAATACTATAACAACATTATGTATACTTTAACTCTAAATTGTAACTACTACTATTTTTACTGCAGTTTTTTTTTCTTTTTTCTTTTTTATAAAAAAAATCATTCTTTAAAAAAACTCTTTTTCTTACAGTTAAATGTCATTCATTATTTAATTTAAAGTAATATTAAAATATATAAGACAATATTTATTTTGTATATCTTATAGACTAATATGTACTGGAATGTTGGCATCGAGCAAGCGACAGGCGTGAAGCTGAAGAGTATCGCAGATCGAGGAACACAAGAAGTAGGGCGGGGGTGATGGGCGGACAGGAGGAACTCTGTGTAGACTGTACCTAATGTAGCTGCTACTCCATTTTGAGCTAACTGACGAACAAATTGTATTCTTTCTGCGTGCTAAGAAAGACATGTGCAATGTGTTTCTTTGCTACTGCTCTATCTCTTCTCTTTCTCTGCTCTTTTCTTGTGTCATCTGTCACCATTTTGGATGCTACTACTGCGGTGGTGCTGGTGACTTTGGTTCGTTTAGAGAAAACGATATGCCGTCGCTCACTCAGTCAGCTACTTTCTGGTGGTGCTGCCTGCTGATGTCGTGTTCTCTTGCACTGAACCAACACCCGCTCACCACCCGCTCCTGCCTGCTTGCATCTGCTACTTCTTGCTGTAGCATGGCGTGTCTTCTCAACTTTTTGCATCAGCTGGTTCGCAAACAAAAACCGGCCCTGCCGCTGATTCCACTCGTTGTTGTCTTCACGTCCTCACAACACAGTATGAATACGTACCACATTATATAATATATACTGCATCCAGGCTTGTATACAACACTGTACTGCATCATAGTATAAGGACGATCTGCATTTTTTTTTTTTTTTTATCTTGAAAGTTATTTGTGCTATTTTTTGTGTGCTTAGGTATTTGTGAGCATATTGATATGTGTATAAAAAATTGACATCGCCAATCACTGGTGTGTTCAAATCAAATTTAACTTTAAAATTAGTTTCAACACAAAAAATGATGCCACAATTCATTCTGACTATATAAAAATATTACTATATGACATACAACATGTATTATTATTATTACTCGTAGATTGATATTTTTTTAACATAAAAATTTCCATTACAACTGCGTTGAAACTAACTCTCCAGAATATATTTATTTCAGAATTAAATTATGACAAAATCTAAATAGCGTGAGAAAAATCATGTGTATGGTAATAATGTAACGCTACTATTTGTCTGATTTAAATTTTTATTTTTTTTTTTTACTTCATGTATTATAATTTCTTTTCACGTGCCTTTCTTGTAAAAAAAAAAAAAAAAAAAATCTGTTCTGTTTGATGCAATAGCTTCTCAATACATATGTAGGGGGATCATTTTATTATAAAATAGTGTTAAAGAAAGAGGAATCAACGGGAAAATGTGGTGGCACAGATGGATATTGTATTTTACACAATGTGATTGTTATAAAGTTTGAGCTGGCTAGTAACGCTCGATCGTGGAGGAAAGTATGCTGTGGAACTCCATCAGCAGGGATTCTCAGAAATGTTGCTATCATCCAACCAACCATACAACTTTATAGAAAAGTAAAACGGAAACAATCTGTAAACGAGATAGAGAAGCTCAAGAGACAGCACTCAAACTGCTGGCATATAATTTTCAAAGGCAAAGGAGATGTGTTCCTTGTTTTTGTCCATGTTACGTGAGTCCTTTCTATCCTATCTCCTCCTTATCCTACACTACACCTTCAAATCTATACATCTACCTGTAGCCAGAAGGGTGAATAGAGGTAAAGGAGGAGTTAAAGGAAAGGACTGACTTGAAATGAAGGAAGCTTTAGTTTGTTTCAAGAGCCAAAGTAAGCGAGCAGTCAGCCAGAATTTTCTATAGATCTATCTCTGGAGGAGCAAGAGAGAGCCTAGGGGCGAAGAATGAAGAAACCGGTTTGCTAAGGCAAGTGGCCCCAGCGGCCGGGTCGCTTGCTCAGTCGACGTCGTCACCGCAGAAGTACGGGGCAACGAGCGGTGAGCCGTGATGTCAGGGCCAGCAATGCGCGGCTGCTGCTGCTGCTGCTGCTGCTGCGGCGGCGGCGGTCCAGCTAGCCAGCCTCCGCACGGACTCTATTCCGTTTGTAGCCGGTACTAAGTGTGACTGAGGTGGGGCAAGCACTCCATCTGTATACGCAATGATCTTGAGGCCACCGCCCCTTGCTGCTGTTAGCCTTCTCTCACTCACTGCTCTTGACCAGACTTTATACAGCCCGCAAAACTAGCAATATAATTTAGATGTGTTACACTGCTTTGTGTCTGCTTACCGACGTGCTATTATATTTGCTTTACTGTCTTGTCTACAACAGACGAACCTTATCCTATTTCATTTTGTGTGAAGTAGTTCCCAGCTTTGTTTCTCTCAGCTGTTGTAGCAAGGTGAATGAAAGCTGCACCTCAAGAATTTTACCTAACCACGTGACCATCGTCATTTCCTGAATCACATCACTATAGCAGCAATAAATCTGAGAGAGAAGAACGAACGCTTCTCGCATACTTTCAAACTGACGTGGAAATATCCTGACCTCAAGATGCTTTCCTGTAAATAATTTCTCACCTTTCCCTTGACATTACTAGAGGATTTCTTATTATTCTTTTTTGAAAAGTGAGAATAGATATTGCGTAATCAAATCAATATCTACATAAAAAAAATAATACGTGATGATATCACCACTAAAAAATAAAAATGTATAACTTACGTCATTTAAATGAAGGTTATACGTCATGATATTATAATGTATTATTGTTAATTTTCTTCATTTGTGAAATTCATAAAATGGATGAGATCATTAATGAAGTTCATGCAGGATATATTTTGTGTATGCTCCTTGGTGAAGTATTTATTAATACAAATTAAAAAAAAAATTCAAAATTAAAATATTTATTCATCTTCAAAGCAAGACGTGACACAATACATTAATCATACATATTAGTACATATTATTATATTACTAATTTGAACCTTTAATAAAATCGTCCAGTTTGTATAAAATTTGTCTATATAGTATTGTACTGTACATGTGTTTAATTTTGTTACAATCAGAATAACATTGAGGGTATTTTTTTTTAAAAGTAATGCCTGATAATGGTAAAATATTTAGGTTGACAAACAATTCTTTACAACTAGTTTGCGGGCCTACCCACAAATATTCTAACTTTTTTTTTTGCAATCTAAACACTCTTAATTAAAGAGAGATACTCAGCTTCGTTCCCCTAAATTTCAATTCCATACATTAAATGTTTTAATGATGTTATCTACTGAATTTGTCAAACATCTTAGTGTAAAAAGAGATTTTGATAATTTTTTACACAGATAATCAATATGATAATTCCATTTTAAATTTTTGTCAATATAAATTATACCCAATAATTCTGCACTATTAGTTAAATTAATGCCTTCACCCTTACACTGAATAACATTAATATCATTATTATTTTTATTTATTACATAGCTGAAAAATAATCATGGTTATTTTAGCTGTATTTAATTTAAGCTTATTTAAAATTGAAAATAAGAGTTAACTTCCAAAATTCTTTTGTAATACACGTATCAAATCATTAGAACCAGCATGATTAATTTTAAAGCTATTGCCATCGACGTATTATATAATGAAAATATTTTCATTGCCAATAGTCACGTCATTAACATAAATTATGAAAAGCATGCAACGGGCCGAGGATTGTGCCTTGACCTAATGCCGTTTGGATTATTTAACTGGACTCACTTAGTTTGGTTCCGCCTAAATTTAATCTCGATTGTTATGAACCAGTCACAATGCGAAATATACAAAAGACTACACACTAGATTGAAATGTAATTTTTAAAGCTATAAATTGCAACATTTTACTGTATATTATATTTCTACATATTTTTTTATGATTTTTTTATTTGTTTTTGTAATACGCATCCTTATAACTTTTTTTACATGCGTATGTGGTTATGTCATCAAAAGAAAAAAAAATCGATAGAGAAAACAGGAAAATGTTTTTAGTTTTAAAGCTGTGGTATCTACAATGTGCCAAGCTGGCAATGCAGAAAAGAAAACACGAAGCTCAATATTTACGTTAGCAAACTCAGCACTTTCGTCTGGTACACAGTCACGAATTTCAATCTCAATGCAAACCTTGGTCGGCTTAGTGGGCTGTTCGGAGGGAAGGGAGCTCGACTATAGTGGCTACGTGGCAGCAGATCGAGCGGTGCTTTACTATTGTGCTTGCTTGGGTACCATCAAGCATCAAGGTGAGAGAGGCGCTGGATCAGCCGGCAAGAAAGTCCACACATCAATAAACGACGTAGATTTGTCCCTAAAACAATACAGAGAAAACGCAAACCTGTAATCCTGAGAAAAAGGTTGGATTATCTATACATAAATAAATTGTTGCACCGAAGCAAGAAAAAAAGAAATTTCCTCCCACTCCTCTTCACACACCCTTTTTTGTTTTTTCTGATTTGTAAAGCTTTAAATATAAATCCAAAGATAAGGATTTTTTTTATATATGAACTTGATTCACATTCTATCTTAAGAAAACAAATTTTTTTTTTAAGTTTCATTGTAAATAAATTGCTGTTTTATTTAAGATCGAAAAAAAATCTAACGTGATTACTAGGACTTACACACACACGTCACAAATAAGTGAAACAAAAGGGTGGGAAAAACAATGCAACACACAGTTGGCCTTTTATCTAGATTGGAAAAGTATATAATATAGTATACCGTAGGATCGAGCTATACATATTATAATAATATATATATATATATATATATATATATATATATATATACGCACGTTGCCATGCGGGTATATGAAGAGACATTTATAGATCTATACAAGTTTGCCAGGACATTTTGTATCAAATTATTTATTTTGTAAACGTAAAATCGTAACATAATTGGATTATATTATTAATTTAATTCCTATATACAAAAGTCATTTATTAATATATGTACAGCACGTATTTAGAGACCGTACATAGCTAGTGAAAGCTTCTTTATAATTAGGATGACAATATGCTTATTGTTTTTGTGTATTTCACATTGTGACTGGTTCATAACAATCGAGATTAAATTTAGGCGGAACCAAACTAAGTGAGTCCAGTTATATTGTTGAACTGATTTCACTCTCTGTAAGTTAGTTTTATCTGTTAAGTGATGTGAAATTGTTCCATTTCTCTGTCTGTCTCTGTTATATTCAATCTATTTATTCCTATATACGCATATAGTCTGTCTATATACCCATCGTTGCGATATAATCACATCCTTATAGGGGATCACAGGATTTGTATTATTACACCCTTATACCAGCACACTCACTGATCTTTACCCTTCTTTGACTACTATAATATATATATATATATATATATATATTATATAAACTGTCGTTCAAGATTCAATAGTACAGTATATAACAAAGGTTAAAAAATGAAATATTTTTCTTCTTAGAACTATAAACTTTTTAACAAGAATTTTACTGTCACTATTTTTTTCCTGTCTGTTATTTTTCTTCTTTCTATTATTTCCATCTTCAAATCTTTCATGCATCAAATAGTTTTTTTTATACATATAATAATATATTTTTTTTTATAATTACAAAAAATGTTAACTATTCATTTCTTTCTATCAAAAATGTGTTGCGGGGGAAGGTGATTCTCCAAAGTAAATTTTCTTAATTCATTGAATCTATGAATTGTACTCGTAAATTGGATATATATGTAGCAAAAAAAATTAAGAATGTTTTTAAAATTCTGCTTTTAAAAATGTTAAAAGATAAAATTCAAATTGATTACATTTATATTACTGCAAATACTGCATGTAGCATCTTTACCTATAGTATAATGCATTATATATATATATATAAAATATATATATATATAAAATATATATATTATATATATATAATGCATTTTATATATTATATATATATTTTATATATATATTATTTTATATATATATATATATAATGCATTATACTATAGGTAAAGATGCTACATGCAGTATTTGCAGTAATATAAATGTAATCAATTTGAATTTTTTCTTTTAACATTTTTAAAAGTAGAATTTTAAAATTTTAGAATTTTACACACACACACACACACATATATATATATATATATATATATATATATATATATATATATATATCTAAATAAAATATTAAATTAATAATATTTTAAAAGAAGAAATCACGTCGATGCAAGCGTGGCAACGACATAAATATATAGTTCATATATTTGTAAAGTTTACAAAGTGCATTACGTAACAATGGTTGACAAGTTTCGTGTTATTCTATTAAAATTTTAAATCAAAATACAGAGTAAGAAATAAAACCTATAAACCGGCTCAAAATTGCATATACAGTCAGATACATAGAGGGATGTTTCTTTGATGGATTTGAAGATGTGTGGTTTTTTTTTTATCTGTTTTTCTTGGTATCCGGAAAACTCGGTGCAGGAAAACTCGGTGCAGGAAAACTCGGTGCAATTTCAACAAGCTAGGAAAACTCGGTGCACGGTAAACTCGGAGCACGGAAAACTGGGAGCACCGCTAGGAAAACTCGGAGCATCGCATATATTGCAAGATCCCTATACTAGTATATGGATTTTGGAATATGTATATTAGCATAAAAATAATAAAATATACAAAAATCGAACACATGTAATTTTCTTGTTGCCTTCATACAAAAAAATTATTGGAGGGCTTAAATACTATGAATATCACTAATTCTATATTCAATTATATAATACTATTTATAAATAATTCAAATAATTTCATTATTTAATATTTATTGTAAATAAAGGAAAAATTTAAGTGCTTTCATAGAAGGAACAGCGGTACAGCAATTTTTTGTCCATAATGTCCATATAACTTTATGAGAACAATTACATTCTTAAATCAATTTTTATTTTTATTTGTTATATGACATTATATATATTATCATTAACATGGCACATTGAAAAAAAAAAATCTAATAATACATATTGCATAAATGTGAAGAAATATATTTTTATTTAATTAAAGGGAAAGGAAAATAAATACGGGGCATTCACAAAGTCTTAAGACCACATTTAGGGCTCGATAATTTAAGACCAGAAATTTTGGGTCTAAAAAGCATGCATAAAATCGGGCTTTAAATTATCGAGCCCTAAATGTGGCCTTAGGACTTTGTGAATGCCTCTTAATATGTTTTATACATGATGACGATTAATCATTATATATATTTTATATAATATAATATACATGCAATGCTGAAAAATAGGGAATGGTAATAAATTGTAATAATATTGAAATAATTTCAACCGTACATTATTTTATGGCGTTCAAACGTTGTCAACAAGTTTCTTTACTACCTGTATTGAAAAAAACAGGTAGCAGGTAAGGTAATTAGTGCACGTGCACTTGAACAATGGGGCGAGGCGCAGCCCAATAACTTTCATGGGCTAAGGGTCACCCAGCCTATGACTATGTGGAGGGTGTGGCCCACAACATCTCCTACTAGGCACCTAGTACTGACCCCTCCCCTCTCCCCTCATTTCCAGCTATGGTGTGGATTTTGTTTCTATTTATAGCTTTGCATTTAATTATATAGATTCCAATAAGATAATTATGTATTATTTTGTACAATTTAAGCATAAATTTTTAAGTAGACGAACATTATTTCCTATGTGATATTTTAGCTTATGTGATCAATGTAAATAACAGTATGTTTATATAAAATAAAACACTTTTATTGGGAATTTTTTTCCGTATTATTGCGTTAATTAGTATATAATACAATACCTATACCATGCAGTTTTAAAATTTATTATTTAGAAAATTATGCATGAATTTAGTTAAGAATTTAAAAGTAAATTTATAGCAGCACATCATATGTAAACATTTTTAAAAAAGTATTTAATTTATGTGAAAATGCATTTTGTTGAACCTAATATATTTACATATAAATTTATATGCAATGCAAATTTATTTTAATTATAAATTAGATAAAGGAATAAAATATCTATATAGATGAATTACGGCTCAAGGCAGCAAAATATTATGTTAAAGTTAAATAAGAATTGGTAAGAATAAGAATTGTATAATCACAGATGCAACTATTCTACTTCATTGCATGCACAGCTTTATATATAAAAAAATTAAAAAAAAAATTTAAAATAAAAATATATATATAATATACATATTATATATATAAATAAATAAATAAAAAATAGAAAGATATCAAGTAAAGTTTCAAGAGATACATTACCCATGATACAACTATAATAGATAGGTCCATCAGCCCTACGAATTTGAACTGATCTGCGCATTTTGGCCAAAAACACCCAAGGTGACGTCACTTAGTGAGCTCAAAACAGCTGTTTTGCTGCACGAGGGGCCCCTACCGGAGCAGAATTTTTGTTCAACATTAGCGAGAACGTTGCTTTTTATCTCATCTCAAATTTGATATTTATTTGCAATACTACAAGCCAAACCGGTTGCAGTAACGTATTAAAAGAATTTTTAAACACTGCGATTCGCAAGCAATCTGGGGTAGAAGTTCGTATCTTTGTTCATAAAGCATACAAAGTTGCTATTGGCTGTGCGCAGATTAGTCACCTAGCGTTTGCGCAGCTTCATTTGGATTCAAGCTTTTTTATCATGCACACTTCGCAGAGCCATGCGCAGTAGACTACTAACATTTAAAACTCGTTTCTGCGCAGCTTTTCTAAGCCGTGGCTATTAATTTACGGAAAACTCTATAATAGAGCAGAAAAAATTAAACGTATGCACCGTGCGCATGGGACGGCCCTGTACATTACCTATATATAATATATAGCAAAAAATTTCAACTGTATGTTGTTTTAAAAGGGTTATTGTCACTGATTTTAGGAGATGGTGAATCACTCTGAAAATTATAGTAAACCTTCGTTACATTATAACATAAATATTCAGCAAAATGAAAAAAAAATGAAGCAAAAGTCAATCTAGTTTTTGAGATATTCAGGATATAAATAATGAGAATATCATTGGAAATCTGGCGGCCATTTTCAAATAAAGTCAAATCAGCATCTTTTTCAACTAAAAAAATTACCATCTCAAAAACTGGACTAAATAATTACTTTCTTTACTTCAGAAAGTGAACAGTCATTTTGTTATCTATGTTTTGATCTAAATTTTATAATTTTTTACCATCAAAAAATAATTACACAAATAATTACAATTCTTAAAAAATTATCATGGCAAATACACAATTTATAAATATTTATAAGCCCTAGAGAACAATTATTAAGGATAAATTACGATATAGTGATGCTCCTCATAGTATT
Organism: Siphlonurus alternatus; assembly: GCA_949825025.1. NCBI lineage: Eukaryota > Metazoa > Arthropoda > Insecta > Ephemeroptera > Siphlonuridae > Siphlonurus > Siphlonurus alternatus. The sequence goes on along the minus strand of OX463788.1, from coordinate 38,515,333 downwards.
TAATTAAGTCCCCTGTAACTTTTGTGTTTGGAGGCGACAATATAGCTGGTTATATATAATATATACGATATTTTATAATATATGCGATGCTCCGAGTTTTCCTAGCGGTGCTCCCAGTTTTCCGTGCTCCGAGTTTACCGTGCACCGAGTTTTCCTAGCTTGTTGAAATTGCACCGAGTTTTCCTGCACCGAGTTTTCCTGCACCGAGTTTTCCTACAATCGTTTTTCTTTGATATAGAAATAGAAAGTGTGGATCTTCTATGGCTTACAAAGCTTTTCGCTGAAAGATAACGAGAGAAAGGACGAAATAAAAAATAAATATTTCTAAAAGAAGACTCAAAATGGTATATATTTTTATATGTGATGTATTATATAATATACTGTATAAAGCAAATATAGCAGAAGAGGGTGTAATCAATGTGGTAGCACTGTGATATAATTACGATGACAATGTCAAAGAAATATAAAAAAAAAATATATATATATTGTAAGATGTGGTTGACACTTTGTGTTTAAATTTAAGACGGCACTTAAAATAATATAAAATTTATTGATTATAATAATTATAGACTTATGCACGTGCTTTAAAATACAGTAGTACACATTGAAAATTTAAGAGGCTATACCCATATACTTAAATGGTATCTAAAGGATATACATATTTTTTAAATTACTTGATAACTGACATTATTATTATACAAAATATATTTCTATACAGTATTTTAAATGTATTTTTCAATTGTTTTGTAAGTGATTATTTTTTAGTACTCACAAATGTCAGTTCGTGTTATTTTCATATTAAAATAAGTAGAAACAATTCTGTTCGAGTAAAGTTTGCAAAGTGAGAGAGAGAGGGGGGGGGGGGGAGGAAGAGAAACCTGGAAATATATGTTGATGACATGAACCTCAGCGGCAGATGAACTTTTTAGCGCACTGGGAATTGCATCATGTAGAAGTTGGGGAATGGAGTGAAATGGAGACGCTATATAGCTTGGACTAGCACACAGTTGCCAAACGAGAGAGAGAGAGAGAGAGAGAGAGAGAGAGAGAGAGAGAGAGAGTCAGTTTAAAACAACGAAATGAGCTTGTTGCACTAATGGACGAGAGCTGAAGTGGTAGTGTACAGCACGTATAACGTGTCGTAATGTACAGTGGAACCCCCTGTGGAGAGAGTCTGTCTGGTATGGTGGTAGTCAGTCCTAAGGGGTTTAGTTGGGGTTGGTGCTTGGTGCGCCTTCTACACATTTGTGCTATACCAGTGTTTAAATGTTTAAACCTATGAAGTCGGCAAGTTGGCCAGTGATGTCTGAGTTTGAACTATTAACTACTAGGCGTGGGTGGGTGTATGAGAAACACAAAGAGAGAGAGAGAGAGAGAGAGAGAGAGAGAGAGAGAGAGAGAGAGAGAGAGAGAGAGAGAGAGAGAGAGAGAGAGAGAGAGAGAGAGAGAGAGAGAGAGAGAGAGAGAGAGAGTAGTCAAGGAGGGGGGGGGGGGAGAAAAGAGAAGTAAGAAGAAAGTCAGTCCCTGTGGAACTTGTAGATTTTCTCGTCTTATGAATTTGCATGTCAATGAACAGGGAGTTGGGGGAAGAAGTATATATATTTAGAAGAAGAAGTGGGCACAGTATAAAGAAGAGAGAATAAGAGATTTCAAACTAATCAGTACAAAACTAACCCCCACAGCTGTGGCATGAATTTGAATTGAGTTTACATATTATATAAAAATCTTAAATACACTCAAAAAATATTTAAAGCAAATATCCTAAAAAGCAACACATTTACTGTGTTGTTTTTGTACCTCAAAGGAAAAATCCTTAAATCTTACACACACGGGAGTTTAGAGCTCAACACATCAAGATGTTTAAATTTTTACACATTTAGTGTGTTGGATTCTAAATTTTTGAGCGTAAGATCCAACACCCCTTGAGCGTAAAGTTCTACACAGAACTGCATAAAATGTTACACACTTGGTGTAAGATTCTACGCCCCAAGAGTGTAGGCTGCTAAGCTTTTTGTGTGTAGCTTTCTACGCACCTAGTGTTTAGTTTCTAAGCTTTTGTGCGTAGCTTTCTACGCACCTGCAGTGTAGGATTTTATGATTTTATATATTTTAGTATTATACTATAGCTATGTCTCTTAACTTTTCGAAGACTTATAAGTGTATACGATAGCATAATATATTGAATATTATAAATTAAAATACATCTTCTAATTTTTAGCTGCCTAATTATTATTCGAATTATTATTTATTCCTCTTATATTTATAATTTTCTTCAGTATTTTTTAAAACAACTTCTATCCTCCTAAGTATTATATCCTAAAATTAAAAAATAGTTATAATAAATTATATTATGATAATTGTGTATTTGCTTAAAAAAAGGTGGTTTCATGGATAAAATATAATTAAAATTTACATTTTTTTTTATAAATGCAATTTTTTTATTACTTAAGAACACAGATATCACATGATTAAAAAAAATGATGATGCAAGTAACAAAAAAGTAGATTATATTAAACAAAAACTTTTTGTGCAGTTCTATAGTTCAATAGAAAGACAAATTTCGTACGCACTTTAATAACCATTTGTAGGTGTACATATATATTAATATATTTTAGACAATATTTCTTGAAACACTCATTAATACAACGGCACATAAATTGATGCTGAAAGCATTCTTGCACATATTGCACTAAAATACTCGAGTTTTTATTGAGTTTTCAGTGCACACAATGTTATGCCATGGCGACTCCCCGGCTTCTTGCCCGCGCCTAAACGAACGTTTAATCAAATCTACAGTTTCAATACACTGATACACACTCGCACACTTCACACACTATTGTCGCATTATTTAAAACTCGATTACAACATGCACTTACATTCACAAGTAAAATATTACAAAATTTAAACTATCACGAAACGAAAACCTCATCAAATCCAGATATTGATGAACTAACACACAAGCGATCAAACACACAGCAAAGAACTTCAAATCTAACGGTCGCAAATTCCTGTCTCTGATGACGCTGCGCGCATCCTTTGCGCAGATGTGTAACTGTGTAACTGTGTAGGACTTTAAACTGAAACAAAGTGTGTAAGATTTTAAGCACTACTGTGTTGATTCTTATACGTTTTATTCTAAAAAACAGCTTAACACATTTCGTGTGTTGCTGCTTAAGTTGCATGTGTAGGATTTTAAAAGAAGGTGTGTAAGATTTTAAGCACCAATGTGTTGATTCTAATACGTTTTATTCTTAAGTCCATCTTAACACATTTCGTGTGTTGTTGTTTAAGATGCATGTGTAGGAAGTTAACTAGCTTGGTGTGTAAAACAACTTTTTAAACAGTTTTGTTGCTTAACTTTTACTCACCAAAGGTGTTGAGTTTTAAGAACATAGTTTTACCTCTCTCGTTACACTCTTGTATACTGACTTTTTACACACTTTCATCTTAAAATCTTACACACTTTGGGCGTAGCCATACATCTTACACACTTAATGTGTAGACTACTACTCATTGAAATCTTAACTTTTAATACCTTTGTGTTAGCTCTTACACATTTTGAAAACGCAACACACAATGCGTAAATTCTAACACTTTTTGCTTAAGATCTAACACTTTTTTCGTTGGATTCTTAAGCAAAAAGTATAAAACCCGTCTTTACACATGTAAGTGTGTTGGGACTTTTCTGCGTGTAGTTTATATTAAGAATATAATTGGTTGAAAAGCTTGTTAAGAATAAATTATAAGAAGATAAAGTTATAATATCAATTAAAAAGAAGTGTATAATAAAATGTTTCATAAATTTTAAATGTTACTGGTGAAGGAAGTTGAAGCAATCTTTATAGAATGCAGGGCGATGGGTATAGAGAAATAATATTATCTTTATAATACTTTATATATATAGACCAAGTTTACCTTGCGACAAAATCCGCTTTGATCGGATTACTTACCAACAAATCGTTCAATGCTTTTATATTAGATGAGACATGCCAATTAGAGATAGGAGAAACTCCACTACTTTAAGACCCCTGAAAACATTGAAGATATGCAACACTCTTTACTCTTTATGCAATATCTGAAAGTTTCTCATAACTCGTAATAATTGTTTGCAATCGGTTAAATATGATTGTTTAAAAGTTTTACTCGTCCTCAATTGTTTGTACAGGTCATCAGCCAATATACCATTGCGATGGAATCAACCGTGTAGATAATTGAGTGTGTGATGTCGAGTTGTGGTGACAAGATGCGGGAGGGCAAGCAAGCTATGTTCGTTGATAGGGTAGGAATGTGTATTATACGGTAGCTATAAATGTTGTACGACTGACCTTATTTAGTTAGGGTCTTGGCAGTTACAATAGCTCCCGTTAATTATGTTTACAAGTGATTTCACATATAAACGCAATTATAATATAATTATGTTGTATTATAATATTTTTATGTCAATTCGATTGTTCGTTAATAAAAACAAAGAAGATTTAATCCGGTTAATCGTATAGCATAGTATATAAATCTATATACATATTGAATAAATGAATCTTGCATGTTTTTAAAGATTTGTTATGAAAAATATAAATTATTAATCTTATTATAAATGTATAACTATAAAATCTGTTAATAAATTATAGAATACAAATTTAAAATGTAATGTAAAATTTAAAGTATAATTTTACACTTTACAGAATCGCTAGCTAATCGAACTTTTTATCAAAGGATAAAACCTAATTATTTACAATCATGATGCTGCTATAATATATTTTTCATCTTGTTGAAACATAGTTAAGTAAACACTCATAAATATATATGTATATATATATATATATATATATATATATATATATATATATATATATATATATATATATATATATATATATAGCTTTAAGCTTTAAGTGATATTTGCAATGAGGGTTTACGAGGCTTATAAAATATCTAAAGCATCAGTGCAATGGAGGTGGCCAATTACCTTATTACGTTTTTCAACATGGAGCCAAATTATATTTGCGAAGTGATTTTACCCTAGCGTGAGTGAACGTTAGTTAAAAGGTAGGGAATGTGGATATAAAGGAGGAGAGCCCATATTGGTAAAACGGTGTAGGCAGTAGGTCAACTTGGTGTGGCGTCAGCATAGCAAAGTGCCAAGTATACATATGCAAATCCTGGAGTGATTTTGCAGTGGCTCAACATTTTTTATTATTTTTTTTTTACAATTTTTATTATTTGTAGTATTGTTACTAGGCATTGTTCAAATTGTATTTTTTCAAACTTTTGTTAACAAATGAAATAAAGTAAACTGCAGGTACAATAAATGTAAATTAAATGCAACTAAGTCCAAAACACAAAGATGCAATTAAAAAAATTCCTGCGAATACATAATTATAATATGGATATATCACTACATGATTTGTATTTTAATAACGCATATAAAACAAAATAACATTTGCCAATTCCAGATGAAGTTATCAATTGCAAAATGTTATTTATAGAAGATTAGAAAACAATATCATTTGCATGCTATTTCAGTTTCAAAACATTTCCCATTTAATGATTTAATGTCATATCCAAGTTGATTTTTTTTTCTATACTATAACTCTCTGCATTTGAAATGAGAACTTGAGTTGACAACTCTATAATGAATATAAAAAAAGAGTATAAGAAAAATGTTTTCTCTTCGACTTGAATTTATTTGATTGTGGAAACATAGATTTTGATCAGATTGATGAGTGGATCGATGAAAAATCTTGTCTACTTTGAAGTTGAGTCTTATCACGGCATCAACCATTACTGGCTCCCTGCTTTTGCACCAGCGAAGAAGACTTACCGTTACATATATGAAAGTAAGGGCGAACAAGCAGGCAAGCATGAGGATGGGCGGCCAAACGAGAAGCATTAAACCATGCCACAGTATTATAGCTGTTATATAGAAGGGAACTGAATTTAGGCTACGTACTGTCTTCGCCAAAAGTCGGGACACCTGGACTTTGCAATTTTACTGTGCACTACAGAAAAATCGCAAAATTTAGAAAAAAATATTGCATTAAACCGGCAAGCCTCCTCTATAACTTAAAAAATATAACGGGCCAATTAATTGCAAACCTGATTTGTTATAATTAAGGAAGTGACGCAACCTACCCAAAAAAATGACTTTTTCACGAGATGCCCGTCTTTGCGCTCTTGTATAAAATAGAGTTATGCAGGTAGCGCTTTCATTTATTTTTTTCCTAATAGCCAAATACTTCAAGATGTGAAATCAATTTTTAATTTAAAAATATTAATTATTCCCTAATTACAATTAAACCAAACGCAAAATTAAACTCTAGTTTTGCAATTTTGAAGCTACACGCTCGAAAAAAATATCATTATACACAGAAAAAAAATCAAAAATTTTTGGTGGTTGCCGATTTTTTATAATTTGTATATTAATCAATGTTTACATTTTAATTAAGAGCAGCGTTGCCAGGTTTCAGCTGCTGAATACGGAAATATAATGCCCGGCCGTGACAGTAGCTTTGCTGTGTACAAAAAGCTTTTTATATGAGGGTCTCTTTGCCCGAGGCTGATCACTATTGTTTCAGCTAAGCCAGTTATATATCATTAAGATGGAGAAACACGCAACTAAAGTTGACATGATTGTGTTTAAAATGAATTCAGCATCTATTTGAGTGTTTTAATCATGTTTCTAGCTTAATTATTAGTGATTATAATGAACTTTTAATTACTTACAAAAATCTCCTAATAAGCTCAAAAATGCAGCTAGAATTTTGATTAAAAAAGATATATTATTCATATTTAATTTTAAATTCAACCACTTCATCATCATGCACATTAAAGAGAGTTGCAATAAACAATCGAGATCATCGAACCATGATGCAATTTCAATTCTACCTGGAATGTTAAAATAACAACCCTTCCTTCCTGCTGCTTGCTGCAAGACACAATACAGTAGAACACCGCCTTTGAAGAGAGAACGACCCCCATTGTTATTATCTTTTATGGCCTGTCAATCAACTTTGCTATTTTTCTACTGAATAAGGCCACTCCAAGCAAAAGTTAAGATATGGCAACCCAGCAGATTCCTGAAAGATGGTAATTTCATCATTAATTTGAGTAAAAAAAAATTAAAAATTTATAAAAAATCGACGACCACCAAAAATTTTTGATTTTTTTTCTGTGTATAATGATATTTTTTTCGAGCGTGTAGCTTCAAAATTGCAAAACTAGAGTTTAATTTTGCGTTTGGTTTAATTGTAATTAGGGAGTAATTAATATTTTTAAATTAAAAATTGATTTCACATCTTGAAGTATTTGGCTATTAGGAAAAAAATAAATGAAAGCGCTACCTGCATAACTCTATTTTATACAAGAGCGCAAAGACGGGCATCTCGTGAAAAAGTCATTTTTTTGGGTAGGTTGCGTCACTTCCTTAATTATAACAAATCAGGTTTGCAATTAATTGGCCCGTTATATTTTTTAAGTTATAGAGGAGGCTTGCCGGTTTAATGCAATATTTTTTTCTAAATTTTGCGATTTTTCTGTAGTGCACAGTAAAATTGCAAAGTCCAGGTGTCCCGACTTTTGGCGACGACAGTAGATAGATATTATCTCTTAAAGTTGGGCGTGTGGAACCACCCTATCAATTGTCCACATTTTATACTGTATATATATATAGTGTTTGCATATTATACCATTCTAATGTATGCATTACATAAAATCATTTATAAAGGGAAAATTTAGAGACTGCATATATTGTATAAGTTTAAATAATAAACTAACACTAATGTTATATAATATAAAAGTTAACTACTATAAAATATAATATAACCATAAATTTGATACATAGTATAAGTTTGAAAATAAAATATACAATGTACATATTAAAATACATATACACAGAAAATATAAATGTTTTTAATGTTTTACTGTATCAGTTTACTCGTGCCATTGTTATTAATATTTTATGCGTACAATTTTAGGTAAATAATAAACAATATATATATCTATATTATTTTTTTTAATGATAGCATTTTAAACTTATATATACTGTATATATATATATATATATATATATATATATATATATATATATATATATATATATATATATATATTATACATATATCATTTTACCCTCTTACAGTGTATGAAAAAGATTATTGAATTTTTTTATTATTTTTTTTTAAATAACAATATAATATATGCAGGAACCTGCATGCATGCATGCAGGCTAACATAGAATATACAGGTAGGTATAAGCATGGAGAGACTAATGACATTTATTAACTTTAATAATATAAAAAGTGAAAAATGTAAATTATATCAATGTTTACTTAAACATTAGAAGAACCCGAAGTTGTATACGTATATATAATAAATTGAATCAACAAACCGTTAAGACCCAAATATCCTTTTATATTAAGAGCCTAAATTTTAATTAAAACATTTAATTAAAGTGTTGTTTTATTATTGTTACTATATATATATAATATATGCAGTTATTCAAGTGGGCGGCGGAAGAAAGGTTGAGAGGGTTATTGATACTTTTCATTGAACACTAACTATAGGCCGGATCTAAGGTGGGTTTTTCTTTATTCTGTAATGTGCAATGGTTCAGTTAGGTCCTGTGGCCCCATTAATGCCACTCTATATATCGTATACTGTATATTATATACTATAATAATTGTAACAGCATGTAGCGCCATCGTCTTTGAATCACGCTGCTCCGCTTCTGCATGCTTCTTCCCTTCTCTCTATTTGGCTCACAGTCAGTGACTGCGCGGGTGTATTATATTTATGTATGATGTTTTATATACCAAGAGAATCAGTCCATTCATCGGCCCACCGTCTGCACTATTACAGAACACTCATGCACAGTTATACAGCTAGACCATAGCAATAGAGTACGGTACAATATGGTTTTGTATAGTACATATTATTCTGTCTGAATAGAATAGATAGTCTGAATAGAATAGATAGCTAGAAGGACTTTCTCTGATACTATATATGACTACCCACATGGATTTTTGCCATGTAAGTCATCTTCAATAGTGATAAATTGAATGATACTACTATATTGCTGCAACATGCTATCTAGCTATACCATTTTGCCATATACCAACCAGCATGACTCGGTTGTTAATTTTTGTTATACTTCTATAGTTATATAGACTAAAATCATATGTGGAGCAGTGATGAAAATTATTGTAGTAATATATTATTAATAATTATATATTTAAGGAGATGATGATAATGCATAAATGAATATGAGGGTAATCATTATAATATAAATGGAAGATAAATGGAGGTTTTTATATTAAAAAAAAAAAAAGTAATGTTGATCCTGTAAGGAGAAAGTAAAATTATGTTTTTATGTGTGTTTTTTTTTTCTTTATAGTCTTCATATATTTGCATATCATAATAGTTAAAAAGGGTCATGTTAGGATGTTAATTTCTGTTTTTCTTCTTCATTTTGTATAAGTATCATATGCTGAAGGATAAAAAAAAAATTACAACTTTCATCTTAAATACTTTTTCTTGATGTAATTAGTTGTTGTTTTACATTCTAAGAACATATTCTGTGTACATTCTGTTCACGGAGAAGAATTTATTATAATATTTTTTGTTCATATTTGAAAAAAAAAGAAACATGATTTTAAATATTCATTAATTTCAGTAAAAAAGTGTAATCTTAAGGAAATAATTTTTACCATGCATGTATATAGTTTATATATATATATATATATTTATTATAATTATGTAACAATACAATATTATATAATATATAATTATACATTAAACTGTACAGTATATGTATTATGTCATATGCTCATCCTGTCTTCTGCCTTTATATTATATATTTATAAAAATAATTTCTTATAACTGCAATAATGAGATCATGAAACTGAAAGTTGATTGGCTGTCATATTTATCAGTCTGTCATTGTTAACATCTTCGTGCATGCTGCAGACATTCTATTGTTAGAGACTCGAGTTTCCATTCATTCAATTTTAACGGCAATTAAACACTTAGGGAAAGCGTTCTACTCTATGCAGAATTATTACAATGAATTGATCGTGACGTAGCTACAATTATTCTAATATCTACAATATAATGTATAACAAACTTGAAATTAAAATAACTTTTTAATTGCTTTTTTTTAATACCCATTAATTTTATGAATTTTATTAAGTATAAATTACGTACATATTAAATATTCAAAGTATAAATTATAATGATAAAATAATACATTTTTGCAATAATATAGTTTGAAAGTCTGTAATGATCTTGCTTGTTTACTACACGCTTATTTGCTGGCTGGCTGGCAAGTGAGATGGCGCCTCAATCAGGAGTGTGGCGCTATGTGGTGGATGGCGCGTGCTGCCTGCAACCTCCCTAGGGCGCCAGAGAGAAAGAGCAGCCAGCAAGACCGGGTGACAGCTGGCCAGCTAGCAAACACGCAATTTTCCACCCATCCCACTATCTTTCCTCATTCTTTGGTTGGTCTCAGCTAGGCAATAGCTGCAGCAAGCAGCTTGATCATATACAGAACCCCAAGAACCTGATTCTGAAATTCTTAATTCCTGCATTCAGCATTAACACCACTTCGCTCGTTCTAATCATTCGAATCCAAACTTTTATGTCACAATATTTTCTTCTTTATTTCATATTATATACACTAGTATCATATAAAATAAGAGAAAAAATACCAGATGCTTTCTTTTTTTATACAATAAAATTTTAGTAACTTTATATATCACATAAACAATATCGAAGGAAAGCTTTTCTGCTTATATGAAGTTACATTACTCGTATTTTTATTTTTGTTGTTCAATTTAATTCCAATGTATTTATTTACAGATCAAATCTATTATACGCTAACGCTATCTATTAGGCAGGAAACTTTTATAAAGGTTTACTTAAAAGAAAAATTGTAAAATAAATAAATAAATAAACTAATAGAAATTTTTATACAGTTTTAAACCATGTTATATAAAGAGCAAAACTGGTTAGCAGTATACATTTTAATATTGATGTAAAAAGAAAAAAAAAAAAAGTTTCACGTTTTAGGTTTTTGTCTTGTACTCTCTCATTTTTGTTCCTTCTTTCCTCTGGTTTCTGTATGTCGGCTTACTTAATTGAATTAATTCTCCTTTGAGACCTGTAAGGAAAAGCAATAAAGTGGTGTGTAGCAGGCAGCAGGGAGCAGTAGTAGTGTAGTAGTAGGTTCGGTCCAGCTGGAGTTAGGGTTGAGAGAGAGTGGACGCCACCACCCCCACCGCGCACCATATTAAGGAGGGCAGCACGCACTCCCACATCTCTGCTTGGCCTCAGATCCTTTAGGTGCTAATGAGCATGAAGTAAACATTAAATGACCTTTTCCTTCCATTTACACTGAAAGATGTAGGGAACGGAAAGGTGGGTGGTTGAGTAGGGAGGTTTTATACATAATAATATATATACATATATATATAATGTGCCTTGAGGGTTGTATATAACCACAGCTTATGAAAACCACACCAGTCATCATTGGACTATGCTTGTAATACATATATAGGAGACTGTCCAACATAACCATACATACGACTTATATATAATAATACCATGTTATACCATATGCATGGCATCTCATTCTTGTTATTATATAATATATATATATATATATATATATATATATATATATATATATATATATATATATATATATTATAACAAAAGAGAATATTATATTATATTTGTGGTGTGGTATATATGAGAGTTGATGTATTTTATTTTATAATATAATTGTACATAAGTAAAACATTGTTTTATAGAATTTCTCTTTCACTTTTGTTATTTTAACTCATATGAGTTTTTGATTAGAATGAGGAGAAGGATTGCAGGCAATGGCAACTTTAGTTGCAAGTACTATAAAGTATAATCAACAAAATTGGCTACATTAGTGATAAGCATGATGCTTGCTGTTGTCTACCCTGCTTTCCTATATATTATATAATATGTAAGGGTGGCATATATACCATTTGTTGTTTCATTAAGACTTTGTGGTGCGGTTCTTTATTGTAGTTTCTTCTCACTCGCCGTTCTAGTTTAGCTTCATTTACTCATAATGTCTTCGTGCTTATACATAATGTAAATGTATTTAAGGAGAGAATTTCACCCTAAAGTATAATTAATGATGGTAATATTTCACGCAAAATGTGTTGTATTTTTTTTTATGGTATAATAAACATGTACAATACATATTTAAATACTGAATATATATGCATACTTATATAAAAAAAAAACTTTTTTAACTTTAAAATTTGATAACAATTTTTTTTGGTAATTTTGCAAAAAGTAACAAGAAATATAAAGTTAGATCAATTTAATAAATGTTTACTTAATAACCCGCCAAGGAAATACAATTTTGAATATTAATATCTAATTAAGAGACACGCACTGTTTTAATTAATTCATTTGAAAAAATAAAAAAATCGGGTTATTATATTGTCATACGGTTTTAGCATTATCAACACTTATCAGCATTTTATATGTATGGCATATGAATAGTGTGAAATGCCGTCATATTCAAAGTCTATAAATTTTTGTTCAACTATACTTTTTTATACTTCGAATCTTTCTCGGAAGTTGACTCTCAATTAAATTTATTTTATATATAATATTCAAATGCAGCTTTAAATTCCAAAATTGACCATTATTTCATTATGTTATACACATATATTATGCATGCCTTAAAATATAATATACAATATATCATTATGATATCATGTAATTTGTAATTATATCAAAATGTTCTAATTTTAATCAAGGCATTGGTATATATGGCAAAAATGAATGTAATCCAGATAATTAACTGTGAGAAAATGATATTAATTAATTAACTATAACTCGAAGGTTAATATTGTATATATATATATATATCCCTCCCTATCTTTAGCTCTCTAACTGTATTATATTGTAATTACAATTGAAACAATGTTATACTAGTAATGAGGGAAGAATTATTTATATATGATATTCTCCCTCATGTTCTCAATTAATAATTTATAAATAATTAACATTAAGTTGATAAAAATTTTCAATCAAATGATTCCCATCACTATAATACACTTAATGAAATAAGAAATATATATATATATATATTATATATATAAATAGAAATTCTCGTTCTAAAATAACATGCATGCTTATTTTAATGATAACCTTTATTATTTAAAGTATTATATTTTGTTTTGAATCCTCTTCCTATGTTAAGAATTAATCATTGAATTTAACTTTGTATCCAAGTTTATAGATAATACTAAATTTGTACTTCATTTTAAACGTATTTCCAAACCATGTTGTAGAAGAATTATCAAATATATAGTAACACGCGAATGTGCCATGAGTGATTTGATTTTCAATTCAAAGTGCAGCGATGCGATGCGAGGTCGTGGACTCTCGATCTACTCATGGTTATAGTGTATAATAATATATTGTAATAGTTCTGCACACCCCATGATGGAATCACGGCATGCTTGCATGCACACTGTCCAGTAGCCAGCCAGAAAAGAGCACGGAGAACGCTTCCACCGGATGTTGTTGTCTTTAATATTCCTCCTCCTACATATTTATATACAGCGGATGGGAAATAAGTAATTACCCTAAAGTATTTAATTGTTAACATCAAAAGAATTTTTTTTTGTTTTTTTAAAGATCAAGAGGTATTTTTTTTTATAAAACAAAATGAGGGCTTCATGTATATAATAATATACTATATTATTATTATACTGTATATATCATAATGTAATATTTATAATTATTTTAATTAAATTTTTTTAAAGTAATGCAGTTTTCTTGTTTTATGAAATTGAAATGTCATAGTACTGTCATAGTAATTAAATTTTATTTAATTTAACTTCTACTGCACTGCATTGTATTGTACGTCCATTTACTTTACTTGAAAAGTTAGGAAAATTATAGTTTATTTAATAATAATATTATTAATAAAAAAAAATACTGCACATTTTTACAAGAATAAAAGGCCCGTTCGTAAACCCTGCTCGGTGTACACTTTCTGCACCCAATCGACCTTATATCGCATGTACATAAGGTCGATTGGGTGTAGAAAGTGTACACCGAGCAGGGTTTACGAACAGACCTAACATGTTAACGAAAAACTTGGGAATATTAAAAAAAAAAAAAAAAAAAGAACAGCTTGAAACGTTTCAAAAATCTTTTACAAAATTTGCAATGATCAAGGTATATTCAGATTCAGTGCAATCTTTATTTATTTTTATAAGTCGCCTATTAATTGATGGTGACACTGAAACTCACTTGCAGTAAAAATAAAATAAAAATATCATAATTTTACACCTTGTTATATAGCAGTATAATTTTCCTTCTATGGTAATGATTAATGATAATGACATTAATTATAACAAAATCGTATGCTAAATTGCATAATTAATTGGATACAAAATTACTAAATTTGAAACAACAAGATCAAATTAACTTAACTATATTTTAAGCAAAATTTAGTAAGTGAAGTGTTTATTTTACAACGCTCTCTCTCTCTCTCTCTCTCTCTCTCTCTCTCTCTCTCTCTCTCTCTCTCTCTCTCTCACACACAATTTCCAAAGTGAGTATGCGCTCCTCTGCGTCTTGTTGTATAATAAGATTCTATGTATACAAAGTACACAATGTATGATGATATGATACAACATGTCAGTGTGCCTATTATCAGTTGCTGCGTGCGTTCCCATGATAATGTTACGATTACTTAACTCTTCTCCCTTCAATTGAATCTTTCTCTCTAAATATTTATACAGTAACTTACCTATGAATTTTCATAATAATAATAATACGCATATACAATATAACTTTAAATGTTATGGACAAACTTTTGTGTACATAGTAAAATTATATATTTGTGTGAATTTAATTAATTAATATTAAACTATGCATAAATAATAATCAATGATAAACAAACAAAATTATAATTATATATAATTAGATTCTGTAACATTTCAGAAACTAATTATATATACTCAATGAAGGAACATATACTGTAGAATCGGAGTATATTCATAAATTTTGTTTTATATTTTATAAACATTTCTCATTATATATATTTTTTTCAAAACTTGTAATCCTTGAATGATGATGATGTACAGTACCAAAGTATTCATTATAACCATTTGTTGATTTGGCTACCTTAATTACTATTGAGGTAAACTACATTATTTCATATGCATAACATTTATGATATGAAAATTTTGTTACTCTGTATAATATCATATATATACACTCTAGTATATATATATATCATATGATGAAAAAAAAGCTAGCACAGGTCTATCTTGTAATAATTAAGCTGCTTGCTTGTATTATGTACATTTGTTGGCTAGATGGTTGTTATGTCTATGGGGAAATTAGCAAGTAAATTCAAAACTGACTAAAAGAGAGTGACGTTGTACAGAAGACCCATACATACAAAATATAAGCCTGTGCTATAATACCAACATTATTATTATATAAGCTCCTTCCGTGTTAACTCAAAGATAATTTGTTTAATAAATAATTACACACATTTCTAACAAAATTTGGTTGTACAGGACAACATCACGTCAAATAAAATAAAATATACATATAATACTAAAACATGCAACCACAAAAAAATGACAAGATAAAATCAATAAAATACACACATCCATTTTATATAATTAATTCAGATATTGGAGACAATTTTCCGGAAATTTCTTTGCAAAATACTTTTTTAAAGAGTAAAATTCATTTACTATTTTAACAATTGTTTTAATTTGGATTTAAAAAGAGAGCCACTGTCGATATTTTTGATACAGCAAGGAAGAAAATCATAAATTTTTAGCACATTCTTATCAGCAAAAACTGAGTTGTGTTTGCCCATAAGAAAATATTATCCTTATTTCTTGTATTATGGTGTATGTAGTTTATATAAATGCGTGTACAAATTAATCTCAAGCTCAATAAATTCAACAATTAAATTACATTCAACGTAACATATATTTATATTCATATCACTGATATTATACTTTTACAAAACACAATAGAACTTTTCATTTGTGTTTTTAAGCGGTGTATAGCTGTATACAATAAGTTTTGTTGTATTAAACAGTTTAACGGTATTTTATTGAAATTTGTATTAATTTTGAGTGTCGTTCAGGTGTCACTAGACAACTCGTAAAGTATAGCAACAAGTGATGTGCCATTAATCATTGAAATAACAAGAGAAAACTTTCTATTATATCTTGTCCTCTTACTTTCGTTTCATTATTATCAAAATTTTGTTTCTCCATAATTTTTTTGGATATATCAAATGACTTTTTGTGTATAATATTGCTTACATACAGTATACGTGTACGATACAACGCGCGGTACTATAATTATATATTATATCGTGTTACAGAGCTATTAAGTTTCGTACAGTATATATTGTGAATCCTCACTCTCTACCTCCATTATATATTTTAATATGCGATGCGAACACATTCTTTAAAATACAAATTTGATTGGATATTAATGATCTGATGACGTCACGATTTCTTGTCATGCAGATAATCATGTGTATTTCCGTCCGCCCAGCTTCCTCAGGCAAGCAGCTTGCCGGGGCTTAACTGACAGCTACTTCATTATCCCGCAGCCTTCTTCAGATGACAGCAATCTCGCCACCCCGCCTACCGCCGTCGCTGCGCCTCTCTGGCACTTCCACCCTACTCCCCTTCTTCCCCTCACTGTACGTGTAGAGTGAACAAAAATCTTAAGACGGCTGGGTGGGTGGGTGGGGTTGGATGTATTCAAAGTATAACTTTTTAACTCTTCACATTTATGTGCTTATAATATTTAAACTTAAAATTTTCTCTTTAAATTATAATATTTTTTCTATAAATATTACAATGATTAACTTGACAGAAAATGTCAGACTATTTACACAATATAACTTTAATATATTAAATTAAGTTTTGAATCTTGAATGTTGTAAATGTTAACAATTTAACTTCTCTTTTTTATGAATGATATTGTTGTAAATTTATAAACGCTCAAATAAAAGATAAAGAGAGAGAGAGAGAGAGAAAAAGAGAGAGAAAGCGGGCAGCAGAGAGCAAAATAAGTTTATATAATATAAGAAAAGTTACTATTTTTTTTTTCTTTTTCCAATATGCTTACAGGCAATATTATATAATATATTATTGAATCTCGTTCCAAATTTTCAATGAATGTTCAATTTGCCTAAAGCTTAAACGTTTTTTTTTTTTTTTTGCCGTTCATAGAGGTATTCAATAGTTTTTTTTTTTTTTTTTTATTTATGTTATATATGTTATAAAATTGATTGTGATTGTATTAAGGGGTGCATGGTGGGAGGAAGAAAGATGGAAGGCGGCATATAGCACGAGCCCAATGGAGTAATCAGCCATACTTTCCTTTGTGTCATGTTGCATCAGCTTGAGTTGATGTGTGAGACGGAATATAAGGAAGAGGGCCTCAATTTCTCTACTCAAGCTGCCATGCTTGCCATCATGCGATCATCAGAAGCCCAGCATGCTACAGCTGTATATAGTATATATGCTACGCCAACCACCCACACCAGTGCTTATATATAATATTGTGTAACTCATGTGCACACTGATGCACACCAATGATACGTGCACAATATTTGCTCTATTTTTTTTTCTTCTTCTTTAATATAAGTTAGTATTAAAGTTTAAAGTACTCCCTCACAATATGACATCATCAGATTTTTTTTTTTTTTTATCACCATCGTCTCCTCCATTATATTATTGCTAACAGCTGCAGTGGATAACAAGATACGAAGCTGTCTTATTGTAGATGTTTTACAAATCTTTTAAGAATTATGTTTCACAAGTAAATTGATTTTGCACGTGCAGATTTCATATACATGAAGGAAAAAAAAAGGATTTGATGATTTAATCAATAATATGACCCGGATTTTTAAAATTTATGTTAAGTTGCATTACAACTTAGCACACTGTATATTGTTCATTATTTACAATTATAGCTTTAATTTAATAGTTTAAATTATTAAATTCAATTATTATTATTAAAATATTTTCATACATTTATTACGCACGTACATGGAGTAGTAGAGCAATAATCGGAAATTATACGCGTATTTAATGTTTTAGGAAAGCGAATAATATATAAAGATTTGTATCAAATACAATATGATGTCATAAAATTGTATACCTTATTTTCACAAAACTACAATAAGACAAAATGACTTCAAAATTTAAATTCCTCTTATATACTGATGAGAAATTTTCTAATAATCTATATACCTTAATTGTCAAGAATCCAGTTTTGATATCTAGAGCTAATTCCAAATGAACCCTTAATTGTAATACTAATAAGAGTCAATTTATGGGAACTTGATCAGTCCATAAAACAGTAACAATTATAGGAAATGTTTTCTACGTATGCTGGGATCGGAACATCATAGAATCAAAGTTAAAGAATTATATTGAAAATATAATAGTCATCCCTATAAATACTGAATATATAGTAATGAGAAGAAAAAGGATACACTTTTGTTCGTATTTATTGACGATTTTTTTGAAACAAAATATGAAAGATATTAAATGACAATTATTTACTAGTTCCAAATTTGTGGTGTTTTGTCGGTTTCTATGATATTGATTAGTACAAAATTTCGTTTGTTTAGGGTGCATAAAGTTACAGCAATATGATATGTCAGAGCATGTAGTAACAATCCAGCAAACCACCTGCAAAAGTGCTGACAGTTCGTAGCCTTCAGCTATTCGCCTATGCTATACCTCGATTATAAATAATTTTAGTACTGCTAATTTCCTGTTTTACCTCAGGCTATACATGCTGGATATCAGTACATCACATGCAAATAAATAATCAATCAAATTGAATCATGCGTGCATGTATAAGTTATTATCAATAAATTTTGTTAATATTGCAAAAGAATTAACAGAATATAACGCATGATGTATTCGAAAAATAATTAAAATTCATTTCATGTCAATTCTATATGTGATATCACTCGTCACTATATATTAAAAATTGATTACAATAAATATGAGCTTTAAATTAATTTGAGTGTAAAATTGAAATGGTATAATATATTATTTTGTACCTGCATGCATGGTGGTTGTTTGATGTTAAATTTTCTATTGGTATATAATTGCTAATAGTCCTATTGATAATCAATATATATATGACAGTGTGATTGAAAATCACGTAATTTGAATGTTACGGTCAATCAAACAAATACATTATTTATAATAAATAACTACCTGATGTATAATTTTATTATATTAAATATTTATTATTAGTATTATTTTACTTATTTTTTTATCACCAGCGTATCAAAAGTGGAATGGGGAGGGGGGGGGGGGAGAATACTTTCAGTATAATTTATTTTTATTTTTTTTACTTTGTTTGGTTGTAGTTTGTTTATTTAGCTTTTAAAGTTTATTGTAACCTATATTTTAAGTTTTGGCACTCATGTAATGAGTGGAATACTTCTAATAGTGAGCTATATTGAAGTAGCTAGAAAGTTCAAGTAAACCTATAAGCTTACAGCTATAGCGCTTTTGTCAAGAAGTTTCAGACAAGGAAGTATATAGTAGTATGTAGGTGCGCATTTCTATATAAGCTATATTATAATAGTACCTATACCCTCATCTAGGAGAGAATAATGTTTTAAGAAGCATGCTTTATATAATATTATACATAAGAGATTGTTAAGATTTCTGATGGGGCTTGTAGTATATTCATACTGTTATTGCATGACGTCAATATAAATTCAAAAACCACAAACTATAAGCTGGCAGAAAATTCCATGATGGCGCGACCCCGAGCTGGCAAAACAACGACAGAGAATCTCTCTCTCTCTCTCTCTCTCTCTCTCTCTCTCTCTCTCTCTCTCTCTCTCTCTCTCTCTCATGTCAAAAGAAATTTCATTAAAGATGAATGTTCATTGAAAATTTTTTTTTCTTTATTTTATAAAATGTATTTACTAAATTAAAGCTTAAAAAAATGTAAACGAATAAAAAATTCCATAATATATATATATATATATATATATATATATATATATATATATATATTCTATTACAGAATTCTATTTTTATTTCATTTTTTCCCTCTCTTCTTAATGCCTTGTTGTATTACACTCTTTTTATGTTAAAAAATGTAAGAACTTTACATGCAAAATTAGGTTGACAACTCAACATTTAAATTTTGCATGCATATTAAAAATCTATTGTATACTATTAGCTCTGTGGCTCAGTACTGAGCATTCTATGTTTTGAATACTCACTGTCAGTATGTATATAGGCACGGATCGAAGTAATGCTGGTGAGATTTGAAATTTTCGAGTCATTATGTACCGAGCATGTTATCTACATAATTTACTTGATATAGAGTAATAATATATAATTATAATATATATAATAGCTCTTCTTTTAAGCCCTTCCCCCCCACCTCTCTCTCTCTCTCTCTCTCTCTCTCTCTCTCTCTCTCTCTTATTTGTTAGAAATACATCAATGACGTTTTATATTAAGGGTGTAACGAGATTTAAAAGAGGGAAATAGGCAGAGCGTTAGATATCCGTTTAATAAAAAAATATGCTGGATCAAATATCAAAGGTCCTTATATAAAATATAATATAAGTAAAATTTAAAACTCAATACATGAATAAGAGCTTTCCTTTACTATATTATTAACATGCGAAATTTTATCACTTATATTGGAACATATACATACAAATATAAAATCCAATTCATGATAATCAAAATTGGATGAAATAAACTTTGATCTTGTTAAGTTACCATCCTTTATAAATTTTATAACCCCCTTTATTTTGATTTCAAGAGGAATTATTGTGGTATATACTATGTATATATAGAAAGGTGCATTGGTCTAATGTATTCATTAATCTTTCTCTTTCTCTCTTCCATTATATTACTCATGCACCCTCGCTTCGCAAGTACTAACTGTATAGATTGACTTATAAAACTTTATAATGTACAGCACTTTCTATAATGAAAATACTCAACCCTAATATTCTATACTCACTGATGTATAGAGTTATATATTGTATATACAGTACATTTTTATACAAATATTCTCAGTATAATTACTATACTTAAATACAGTATATACCATGTTACATGCAGTATTTATCTGTAGAAAAAAAAATCATCAATTCTCAGTTTATATATGTAATGTACATGGTACATTGTCCCATTTATTCTCTTTATCTTTTCAACTCTAATATTTCATATTTTTTTTTATGAATATAATGCCTTTAACTACTAAATGCGCAGGCAACATTAAATACTCGAGATTAATTTGTGAGTCTATGACCTGTGATGTCCGATGTGAGTGGGAAAGAGAAATAAAAATAAAGTTAAACGCTGCAATGATAAAAAAGAAGCACAGCCCTTTGTCAGTTAAATTTGATGTGTTTTTTATAATTCCTCTTCCCTCTGAGGTCTCGTTAAAGAATATAATAATATAATATATATATATATATATATATATATATATATATATATATATATATATATATATATATATATATATAACTTACAGACGGGGTGGAAAAAAAAAAGAAAGAAAAAAGTATAATGCTAAAAAAAAAAGGTCTATGAAAAATTGACTAAGCTATCTCAAAGAGTAATTAATTTCTACTAATGTACTTCATCCATTTTAAATGAAAATTTGTACGTATATTTTTTAAAAGTTGTTAAAGTTTATTTTAGTTTATAATATAATATTAAAATATAGTCTAATTTAAAATTAACTAAGAGATTATAAAACTTTATGATAATAAAGGAATTTAATAATGTATTAAAATTAAAGCTCTATACACCTACATACCACACACGTATTCTCTTTATATTTTATGTGTATTAATTAAGGCTTTCACAGATTCTTTATCATAATTATTAATACCAGAGTATTTCACATGCAGAAATATATAAATAAAACAAATAATAAATTAGAAAAATTTGGTGTACTTTTTTTTACATTTATTAGATATTTTGAGAAATCAATTAAAATTATTTTCAAAATTTCACTTTCCAAATCATTGTAACTTTTTAAATTTGGAATGTCTTTTAGAACCATGACCATAGACACTTAGAGATAAGTCACGAATTTTGTGCATTGATATTAAATAGTAATGCAATATGTGTTTGTAATTTGAAATTGGTCATACATTTATGTTTCGTATTCAGTTCGGACAAACTTGATAGTGATCGACGTTACAAAGCTGACGTCAGTTTATATATAAAATTATGAGAGTAATGTTGCACATATGATGATAACATATTTTATATATTATACTATTGTATTATCTCCCCACCCCAGTATGGCACTGTCATCACTATTTCGTTAGACTATTACATTACTTGCACATATTACGTATTTGAGACTCATACTATATCATTCTCTATGTACGTATTCGGTACCAGTACATACGCAACGTGCCAAGCATGATACGTGAATAGTTTCTAAATAAGATTCGAACAAGCATTTGGCTTTACTCAATTCAATAAATTGGCATGCAGGGTATAGTAGAGAGAGAGAAAAGAAGAATGAAGAAATATAGCCAACCAATATAACTCCTTACTATAAAAGAATAAGAGTCACACAAAGTAAAATATAATAAATTCTAAAGAGAAATTTAACTTAGACTGTAATCAAAACTTATTCGATTCCAACAGTATAATAATAATATATACACGTGATATGTCATGATGTTTACAATATATGAAGAAGAAAAAAGTTTGAACGAGGGAGTAATTTTATATTATTTACAACTGAACATTTTCAAGATTCTTATATCATCTAAAAAAGGTACCCTTATATTATATACTATATATACATTATATAATATGTAAAAAACTGGTGGCATTTCATTGCACTTGCAATTTTACTCACGGAGTCGCTTATAATTTTCCTCGAAATTAGAAGTAGAACGTGTTCTACATTAGGAAATTATAAAAAAAAAAATTATACGAGAAATATTGGAAGCAAATTCTTAAGAAAAATTACGGCGTTGTATATAATAATAATGATACCAGTTAAACATTTTTTAATCACTTGCTAATATGGTTGAAGTAAATCGTTAAAACATTGCTAGGGAAAGCGAAAGCACTGACTTCGTTGTAATACTGGAGTTCATGGATGTAAAAATCAATTTTTTTTTAATCATATCTTAAGTTAAATACATAGTTTAAATTTAGAAACAAACTTATTACTGATAATACATAGTTGATCAATGCCATATTGTAAGTGTAAGCCGTGTAAATTTACATGTAAGACACCCAGAATGTCCAGATATTTTTCTTGTTATTTATATTTATCATCGTACATAACAGTTCTGTATTTCTGATGAAGATTAAATATTGAATAATTCTACATTTTTAATTTTTCCATCTCAGCAAATGCGAACTGAACAATAATACATGCACATAATGTTTGTTTGATATTTGAGTTAACAACTTAACCCTTATTCCATTCCGATGACACGATAAGTTTCGTTTAGTAAATGTGCCATAAAATTGAAATTAAATCATGTAACATAAAATTTGTCATGTCAAATTGTTATTCCTAAGTAATATAATATAAAATAAATTTTTTACCGCCATTCGGATAAGATCAACAATAGCAAACTGGACCCTAAAAATGAACTTTTCTTCTTAGGACTAAAAACATCATTATATTTTTCTCATGGGAAAACGAATAATAAAATTATATTTGAAGAAGCCAAATAAAAGTATCTTCTTTCTACAACCTTACTTATAAAAAAAATGTCTCTGCTTCAACATTTCATGTATTTTATGGTATTATTTTTTGATATATTATATATAGGGATGAAAAAAAAAAACACATTTACAATCGATAAAAAATACTCACAATTTTGAAAAAAAAAGGACGATTGGATTAGATCGGATCATTGTCTGGGTGAAACCCCATACTTTACGATGGGTAAACCAATAAAAAAATATTTTTCATATGACAGGTATACATGACAGTCTTAACGAAATAATATTCAATATATTTTCAAAATATAAAATACTGGTTCATAAATCAACAACGTTTTTTCCAAAATCTTTGTATACACGGGATAATACCAGATACATATAATTGTAAAGAAATATTTTGAAGAATTAACTTAATTACGTTTTTTAAGCATTATTTCCATGTCTCCAGTTCATAATGTTAAAATTTCAGGGATAACTTAAGTAAAAAACGTATAGCCTTATTGTTATGCAACGTGCTTGACAATACGTGAATAAAATAAAGAAAAGTAAATTTCGTCGTTTTCTCAGAATAAAAGCGTCAGACGACTATGTAGGAAAAATTGAAAGGGGACGTTCAAACTTATCAGATGTGATAAGAAATGTATTATTGAAGGGTCACATTCCCATTCTCCTTTTCTTTACGTTATCTCACTTAATAATCTTTGGTGATTTTTTTTTTTCTTTTTCGCATCTCTGAATGTTGTATTGTAGCCAATGCTGTGGTGACTTGCATTCAAATTTTTGGAATATTGATTTTTTTTATTGTTTTAGGATAAATTTATATGCAAGCCAGTTTTAAAATTTGTTACCGTAAAAAACTTGAAATTACTATAATTTACAAATGAAAAATGTACAATTTTAAAGTAATTAACATTGATTGAATTCTCAGGATTTGGGGATTTGGTATTAATAAATTTTCATTTATATTGAAAAAAAAGAGGGAGGGAGGGAGAGGGAGAGAAATAGGAGGGAATGAAAGATTTGATTCAGTTTTGCACTCGTACAACTATAATAAAATAACTTTTTCAGTATCCAATTTCATTGGAACAGGAACAACAGTCGTGCAAGTTTTTGTTATTTCAAACATATTGGTTCTTTGTACGTACAACGAATGTATATAGTGTGTATATATAAATTTATATAAATGTATATTTTTTTGTATACTATACGTATATATACGATTGATTGTATCTATGCATATTTTTTATTATTGTTACTTGATTTGTAATGATGTATATATATATGTGTTATATATATATATATATATATTATAAAAATAGTATAATATATAAAATACATAGTATACACACTATACACATCCAATTTAATGTTTTATGGTGGCATTATTTCTCAACAGGGAATATACGCGTGGTATTGCATTTTGTGTTAGAGCTATAGGCCTATTTTTGATTACTTTATTCAGCAGCTCTTGTGTAATGGTATCATGGTGTGCTAATCAAACTCAAATAAATGGAAGAGTAGTCGGGACGAGAGAGATGTGGGTGTATATTATATATAATTACATACACACACACACACACATATATATATATATTATATCCACACTGATTTTAGAATATACAAACGTGAACATATTATTTTTAATCTTCTTATACATGGCACTCACAGCTCACTTATATTCACATAAAAAAAAAAAAAAAAAAAAAAAAAAGACCTAACCTCGTGTATATAATTCAAGTTTGGTTATACTTTTCTATTGCGTATATTCACTGCAATAGTCATGTCTGTTATACCATTATTATATACATTGTAAAGACCAAAATTGAGTAAAGCCTCTAACTGCCAAGTGTAATTTCCTGAACACGAAGCTTTTGGTCCGTTTTCTTTGAACTACTGCTCTCTGTGTGTGTGTTTTTTTTTTATCTCTTTGTGACTTTTATCCCACAAGCGTTGCTAAGTTAAAGGCTTTTTTAACATTTAATCATATATCTGAAAATGAGATTTTATTTATATGTTTTTTTATATATTATATAACAAAGCGAATTTTGACAATGATTTTGATTTATTTTGAAGAGTTAGAAAAAAACGTACTTATAATATAAAGGAATATAAATGAATGAATAAATAAATTGTTAATTTAAAAAAAATATGTTATATTAATATATACATTGGCTGTAACGGATTGTTGAACCAAAATTTCGTTGAAATCACTAAATACAGTATGTACATACATGAAATATATATTATATTATTTACAAGCTTTTATAAATATGTAGAATATAAAATTTATGTATTTATATAATTTGATTGTGAATGGAAATCAACATTACTTGTACTTAGTGACTTAAAATATCCGTAAAATGTCATATTTTGCATTGTCAGTCACCATATTAATTTTTTTATTACATCTGACTAAAAAAAGTTAACAATAAAATATTTATTTAGTTATAAAGATTATAGACACAAAAATAATAATATGTACATTTTCATAACTGAACTATTTGTATAGCTCTTTGATATTAATGTCTCCTTTCAACATTAAAGCTATAGCTATATATACATATATATAATTATATTGTTTAGTAGTGTATATAGTATATTATAGTTTATTATTACTAATCTAGCTTCCTATTTAGCTTAATGAGCCATGCGATTAGAGAGTTGTTGTTACTATAACTTTTTGGCTCAAATAATTGTTATACGTTTGCATGATTAATGTAAAATATATTTGTACAAACTATACCGAAAGTTTATATCTTCTTGCATGTACTGAACATTTATATATATAATACTATAATACTAGAATGTAGGTGTAGCATTTGGTTACAATGGATTTCATGTGACGTGTTTAGTGTACGTATTATAGTATAATAAATGATGATGCTGACATTGCATTGCGTTTGTGTGTTTCAGGATTCCGTATGTGGCAACAGCTGGCTTCGCGCCCCATACGTCGCGCCGTGTTCCTGGTGCTTGCGTGGGGTTTACTGGCGTCTCTCTTGTTCACCCTGGCTGGGCATGATGTGGGTGGCCTGGGCCTGGTGACACCCCCCAAATCGGGTCCCGCTGCTGCTGCTGGCGCGGTGAACGGCCGCCTACTTCTGCAGCAACCACCCCCTCCTGTCACCGATGGCTCCACAACGGAGAACCTACTCGAGTTGGAGCCCAGTGTCGATCGTTCTCCAAGCAGATCAGAAGATCTCATAGTTAAAGACGTTCAACAACGTTTACCAAGTCTTCCCATTGCATATTGGAACCAAAATAAAAACAAAGCAGGAAGTTTTTATAAAAACTTAACATGTGCTAAATATCCAAGTATATATGAACTTGAATTTAATAATATATATTGGCAAACATTACGTACATCAAATGGAACTTTTCAGTTATATGGTGCTTATTATGATATAAGAAAATTAAGTAGAATTGGACCTGCTGTAAGAATATTAGGAATGATTGATCGTATTGAACCTAAAGTTGTCACTTATTGTCAGTTTTGGTTTGAAAATCAAAAAGAACCAGTTTTTGTTGAAGTTATGGAATATAAATATATTTGGTATAAAAAATGGGGTAATTATAAACAAGGTATATATCAACCTTACTTAATTGCTTGTAAAATTCCACCAAAGTATCATAAACAAGTACCAGTATCAATATCGATAGTGGAAAAACCATGTGATACAGCAACAAATAATTTAAGGGTAATTTATAACAAACCAGAGAAGAAAAAAGGTTTTGCTGTTTGCGTAAAAGGTTTAGATTTTTTACATGAAGATTTATCTGTGCGTTTGGTCGAATGGATTGAATTACTTGGAATTTTAGGTGCTGATAAAATATTTATGTATGAACTGCAAGTGCATCCAAATATAAGTAAAGTGTTAAGTTATTATCAACAGTTAGGCAAAGTGGAAGTGACACCATTAACTTTACCAGGTGGTCAACCTAATGTTCCAGGTTTTCAACATATGTACCTGGTTAAAAAAGTGAATCATAAACGACAAAATGAACTGATCCCATACAACGATTGTCTTTATAAAAACCTATATACATATGAATACATTGCACTTCTTGATGTTGATGAAGTAATTATGCCTGTTAAATCAATGTCTTGGAGATCCTTAATGGATGATGTTTTACCAAAGGCATTTGCAATTCGAAATGACACACGGGCTTCTTATAATGTTAGAAATGTTTATTTCTTAGATGATTTAATACATGCTCATGGTTGGTTTAAAGATATTCCTAAATATATGCATATGTTACAACATGTATATCGAAGTAAAAATTTTACAAAACCTGGTCAATATGTTAAATGTTTTCACAATCCTGAGCGTGTATTAACATTGCATAATCATTTTCCTCTGGCTTGTCTTGGGTCGGGTTGCACGTCATTCCCCATCAACACAACAGACGCACAGTTACAGCATTACAGGGCAGATTGTGTAAAAACATTAAAAAAGTCTTGTGTAGAATTTCGACAGAACAGTACCATGGATACAACAATTTGGAAATTCAAAGATAAACTTGTAGCCAGTACAACAGAAACGTTAAAACGTTTGGGTTTCTTTAAAATGTTATAAATTGAAATCCATTATAGAGTCATTGTGGTGCAAAAATTATGAAATGTTTCGATGTTAACATAAAGAAATAAAATGAAAACTGTGGTAGTTTATTATTATTTTTAATTTTTAAGTCTTTTATCATTCAATATTGACATTCAGATTTAACTAAATTTAATTGTAATTGGTTTATATTTGTAACTGTTTAGATGGTTTACACTTAAAAATTATGATTATATTGTAATACTCAAATTTGTTACTAAGACTCTATGACTAAAATTAATTCAAACTCATTTATTTGTACGATTAAATTTAAACTGCTGGCTCCTTTTTTAAAATCTATAATTAATGTTTAATAAATTTATAAAATCCATGGCATTAAAAAAAAAATGATGTAAAAAAATTTGATGTAACTGCATTACAACCTTAGTTTTTAGACATGTATTAGCACTTTGTTAATAATAAGAATGACAAAAAAAAAAAAAAAAAAAAAAAAACACGTTCCATATTTTCTCTAATAATATAAAATTTACAATCCATTTATGCAAGAGATAGTTTATAAATATCATGTGTTTTATTTTACAATAAATTTTAGCGTATTGTAATGTGAATTAAAAAAAGTATTTAATTGTAACGAAATTTTTTTTATCCGTGTGATTTGGTACGTGTGAGTGAAATGTCATTACATCCAATCAAGCACCTAAGAGGACTGTTTTTGTTGTAACTTCACACAGTGGGAGATATTTGAGAGGTGGGATTTCTTGTGACCAGCTGTGTTAAACAAAAACGTACGATAATATTCATTAATGGAACAAACAATTCTCTAGACCCAAATTAAATAACCCCTCATCCATACTACCAAATCAAAGTGCAATGATCCGTTTCATTAATTTATTTTACATATATTGGCAGAACCAATTTTACTATCACATAAATTTTAAAGTATATATGTTCTACCATTTCTACGTGCTGTATATTATGTAAATTACTTAAGTTACATGATTTTTTTTCCCTTTTTTTTTTCAAATTAAATTCTACTAATTTCAAAGTATTAAAAATATAATGTATAGTAGAACTCTGTAAACTTTTTTGAAGTTCAAGAGTGCAACCTTATATTTTTTTTTTCAAAAGACATAGTTAAATGAAATATTCCCAAATGATGAAAATATTGTAAACTTAATAAAAATTGTAAACATTTAATTTTGTGCTGCTCATGTTGCCATAGCATGTTGTATTTCATGCATATTTGAAGAATGTATGCATAAATGTGTGTGTGTCAATGCAAAATGTTTGGATTGTGTGTTTTTTAATGAAATGTTCATCAATATATAATTATATATATATATATATTATATCTATGTATAATATGAAATGGTTCAGATAAATTTTATATGTACATAATTATGCTTTTATGTTTTATGTGATTATATATGAGCTTCAAGTCGGATTATTTTAACAATCCAACAAGGATAATTCCAATCCCAGTGACTAAATTCATTTTTTACTTAACAAACAATGTTTTAAAATTAATATAAAATATTATTTACTTATTCATTGTTTGCTCTTTTGTAAGATTGTCACTAAAGACTGCTCTATAAAGTTTAAAATTATAGTGACAATTCATTTAATTTTTACAACAAATGTATTTTATTATTTTAAATTGATTAAATTTATATACCTGTTTATATTTCATAAATTTTTTTAGTTTTATTGATTGCTTTGAAAATTGGATTAATTTTGCTCTTGTATATTAAATATCAATGGTTGTATCCCAAATATAATAACACAGTTTAATTGATTTTTTGATAAAAAATAATTGAAATGCTATGTGATTAATTATAAAAATAATACTTAATTACAATTACTTTATTAAATCAAATTACAATGTTTCATATAATTTCTGAAGACAAGATTTATGTAATTAAAATTTCAAAATTACTTTTCAATAAATGTAATTGCATTAAAATTAAAAAAAAATCTGGTATTACCAAGCTAAAATAATAAATCAGCTGTGATATTCTTCCAACTTATTTTTTTTTTAAATTTTTTGTAACTTTGTAGTTTGATTGTATTGTTTGTTTGTTTTTTTCTAACTTCTCAAATAATTATTTATTTATTCTGCATAGCTCTATCACCACCCTATGTGATAAATGTAATGTAAAAGATCTTAATTATTAAGTTCAGGTGTTAAAACGATGACGATATTGTACAGTTATCTTGTAATAATAAAAGTATTATATGTGTATAAAAAAA